>MU856932.1:0-43811 GCA_033296705.1 Chaetomidium leptoderma | reverse complement strand
CTTTCCGGCGAGGGGTGTTCCGGTAGGGGGTGTTCCGGCGAGGGCCTTTTCGGCGAGGGCCTTCCCGGTGAGGGCCTTTCCGGCGCGGGGTGTTCCGGCGAGGGGCGTTCCGGCGAGGCGTGTTCCGGTAGGGGGTGCTCCGGTGGGGTGGTTTCCAGTAGAGGGTGTTCCAACGAAGAGTGCGCCAGCGAGGGCTATTTCGACGAGTCCTGTTCTAGAAAGGGGTCTTCCGGCGATACAGCTTGCTCCGGCAACGCCTGTTCCCGCAACGCCTGTTCCGACAAACGGTCTTCCGGCAGTGCCTGTTCCAGCAACGCCTGTTCCAACCAACGGTCTTCCGGCAGTGCCTATTCCAGCAAGGGGCCTCCCGGCGCCTGTTCCGGCAACGCCTGTTCCAACAAACGGTCTTCCGGCAGCGCCTATTCCAGCAAGGCGTCTCCTGGCGCCTATTCCGAATCTGGCTCTTTTAGCAAGGGCGGTCCCGGCGACGGGTATTCCAACAATAAGTGCTCCAACAAGGTCCGTTTCGATGAGCGCTTCTCCGACAAACTCCGTGGCGCCGGAGTCTAAGTGGCATCGACGAGTGTCATCATGGGTGGACGAACAGACCCGAATCAGGGGGCCTCGGTGATTCCGGAGGCGGTGTCGGACGAAGGTGGATCCACGGGCGATGGCCCTCGGGATGATGCGTATAACCCAACGAAGGACGACCAAGATCACCGTAACCGCGGTAGTTGAAGGTAAAGATAGGCTCGGAACAACTCAATATGCGCAAGATGTCGGGGAAATCGGGAGAAGGAATCTAGGGAATCGGAACGGCGCAGAACGGTCCAGCCCAGTTGGTTGGCAGCCGGAGCCCGGCGAGGACAGCGGAGCGAAACAGTGCCTCTGGAGCGGGCCTACATATATATCGAGGTATAGGATTGAGCGACAAACGTGTTGATCAGCGAGCGTGTTACGGCTATTTTGGCCGTCACAGAACAGAAAATTTCAGAACATATTCTCTCTCCCTGCTGGCCGAACACGGGATCCTCATAATAGGGACGAAAACGGTCTTGAGGCTCATGTTTGTTCTCATTTAGATGTCGCGTCTCCCAGTCCGGGGTATGTTGTATCTGTCTACCTTTGCCAGGATGACAACAGGTAGTCGTCTTAGTGTGCGGCCACTCGTCCCTCCAATGCAGACCGTCTTGGGCCGTCTTACTGGATCAGACCGGAGCCACCCACTTCCACAACGTCGAGGGCATTGCATTGCGTCCCTCCTGTAAGTCTCTTTTTGGACCTTTGGCTCCCACACCGCTTCCCAAGGGCCTCTCGACCGCACGATCGTGATGTGATCCCTCCCTTCCCCCTTTCTCAGTCCTCGTCAGCCTGAAGGAAAGGGTTGGCTATCACCTCGCTCCCGTCGACGGGGCTGAGCACCACAAGCAGCGTCCCGCGCACAACAACGAGCCCCAGCGGCCTGGTGATCTCGTTGCCTTCGTCGTCTGTTGTAGAAACAAATCAGTCACCCACACCACTACTCCAGCAACAACAGCAATGATCCATCCAGCCAGACTTAAGACTCACCTCGAAGCAACTCCTCCACTTCGTCCAAGACCAGGTTCATCAGCGCGTCATACCCCTTCAACACACCCGTAGCTAAAAAAGAGTTGTCAGCCAGCCGCCTTCTGTTGTTGTACCACCACACAACCCCCCCCCCCCCGACTTTTGTTTGGTTGGTTGATTGGTTTGAATGAGAGAAAAAAACAAACCTTCCCGACCGCCATTGAACTTGACAGTGATGCGCTTGTCCATGTATTTCTTCAGGTCCAGAATGTTTTCCTTCTTGGGCCGCTCCTTGTCTTGGCCCTGGGCTCCGCCCTGACCTCCCTGGGCACCACCGCCGCGGCCTCCTCCTCCTCCTCCGCCTCGTCCTCCTCCTCCTCCTCCTCGGGGACCGCCGCGGCCGCCGCGGTGGTGGGGGGGTCGGTCTGCCATGTTTGGTTGTTGTGCTGGTGGTGGTGGGAGGTATGTACCCGCGAGTTTGGAGGGGGGGTTGTTTGGTGACTGTCGAGAGAGGACGGTTCGTTTTGTTCGCGGTGGGTGGGGCGCGAGAGAGGCACGCGCGAGAGAGGCTGAATATTAAACCACCACCTTTCTAGGTTGAATCTTTGGGGTTGAGAGAGAGCTGACAAGCGACCCCACGATCTGTGGGGCCGATTCTTGGCAAGCAAGTCGTTTGCGGTGGGGCTGGGAATGGTGGTCCAAGCTTGCGGCTGCCAAGCTCTTTCATCCCTGGCTCGGCCATGCGATGCAGGGGTTGGTTTGGTTTGTGTGTTTTTTTGGGGGGTTCCAGGAAACACCAATTGGTCTGTGCGTTTCTCGACAACCGACTTCAACACTCGGCGGATTCTGGGGTTTGACGGCGCAGCACGTCAAGACCTGGGATGGAAAATCACTCTTCAAACTACTGGATTGCTATGTTGTGGTAGGACGTTCTGTGTGGTGTTGAGGAGATGGCATTGGATGCCACGCGCGCTGTCACAGTTCGAAACTGGGTCGGCGGCAGCATCAAAACCATTCCCATGGGCCTCCTTTTACAGGGTACACCCGAGCACTGGGATTGGTTGGGGGAGTGATCGTTCCAGCTGCGCTTTTGTGATACTTTCAAGCCGGATTCCCACGCTATCAACAAATGCTGTCTCGTGCAAGCTCATGGTGTCAATCTTTACGGCTCTTGAGTTAGACAAACACGAAATTTAGGCAGTATTCTCGTGGCGTTCCAGAGCCCGAGTGTCGTGGCAGAGGTTGGATTGTCCGCCTCAAACCATTTACTTGCAGTCGATGCTTTCTTTCCCCGCATCTCGGATATGACTTTTGGTTTTCTAGCTCTCATCGTCATTACCTACTTAACCAGGCAAGTACCGAACGCCCACGCCTTCAATGTCTAACCTCGGAGCTGTCAGAGACCATCTTTGTTTCGCACGTTACGGTGTTTTTTTTTACGAGTTTCTCGTACCCGAAACAGGATACCTGCCTAGTAAGGCAATAGGGGCCGTGGGAGTTCAGCTTATTCCTTCTCCTTCCAACAAGGTGACTCGATCGAGTAACCTGTACGAGCGCACCACATATTCATCTTCTCTAGCGCCAGGTTACAGGGTTGGTGTCAGCGCTGCCGTTGTCTAGATGGCGACGACGGCCTTGTAAAGGACTTTTCCATCAAGCAGTGGCTGAGCTTACCCAAACCGACTATTTCGGTTTAGTTGAAGCAGCTGTGGCAAGGTTTGTTCAAAACGAGGACCACGTCCCGGATATGACACACTTTGCAGTGGAGAAACTTGCAGTCGAAGAAGTTGTGGACTTGTATGATGCGGTAGCTACTTGTCCCCCTACGCTCTGCCCGTGGGTGCTTGGGCTGCGCAGGCGAAGTCGGCAAGTCTCGACTGTTTATTGGACGGCGCCATCATCTGGTGCAAAGCGTAGTGGCAGCACCGAAGCCACGGGAGAAAGATGTGAGCAACGTTCTCCAATGGAGTAGCCCCTAGATTTTGCAAGTGTCGTTGACGTGGTAGATGATCATGGGTAGCAGGCGGTGAAAAGCGCAAAGGTGAGAGGGGTCAGTAGCTGTGTTTCGTGCCGTCTCCGGATGAGGCATCCTGCCACTTATTCTCACAAAAGGAAACTGTTGGCCATATTGGGAGGGGGTACAGATACTGACATCCCTCTGGTTGCGCTTCCTTCTAGGAAGGGGTGAAGTTGATGTTTGAACTCGGTGAGGGATGAGATAGTGTGCAAGAAACGAGTGTTACAGGTCTACAAATAGAGATGCCTTTTTTTGTATTCGGTCAGTTGGCGTGAGAAGGGTTTTGCCTTCACAGCGGTAGTTCTGTATGCTGTACTTCGGTGAGCAGTGGCCCCGCAGTTCCAGGCGCCCAGCCAAGGAACTCGACAAGTCCTCGTCGACGTCGGCCGTCAAGTGGCCACCGCAGCCATTTATCGATAGTCGAACCGGACCAAGTGAATATATCCCATTCCGTTGCGATGCAGTCATTTGGACTGCTTTGGTTTCGTGGAACCAGCTTGCAAGACAGGTCCCCCTGGTCGGGCCCGGTCGGATATGCGGCAGAGGAGGGAGTAAGTTCCGGACCCATGTCGACGAGGACTCGAGATTTTCGAGAGGTCCAAGTGCCATTGGGCCGTCAGGTCAACAGAAAGGTCACTCGGCCGAAGAGAGCGACCTCGTTCCGCGAGGTGAGCGATGAACAACACAAACCATGTCTAATCGAGCGTGGGTGATGCCCCCCTAGGAAACCTGCTTGAAACTTCGAGGCAACACTTCCACATTCGGCAATCCGCAATCAGTAGTCCGCAATCCAGCCCATCCGTGGTCAACGTGAGTGCGGGCACGTCACTCCCATGTGATTCCCATCAAAGAAAAAGCTTGCACATGCCGAAACGAAAGCAGATGGCCGTCCGGGGATGCGTGGAGGGCATATAAACGCGGCACATGCCGCCTGTCGACGAGTGTCGGATCGCCACTCTGCCCCAGGAGGTAGTCGTTCACCCCAGAGTGTCTCACCGGGCGAGTAAAGTATATAGACTGTGTGCACACTCGTTATGCATGGTCATCGGGGACGCTCAGGTACCACGGCGACGGGAGAGCGATACCTCCTTGCAGGTGTTGTTGAGTGGCCGGGAGGGAAGGTGTTGGTGTTAGTGTCGGCATCGGCGTCTTCTTATCTTTGACTCTGACGTGAGTCGGTCGTCCTTGTTCCTCCTGCTGCGTCGTCCAGATTAGATGAGGTGTATCCGTAGGGCGGCCCATTCATTCACCCCCCTTAACCCCTAACCCCCCAGCCTCTCCCTTAAATACGGTTGGCCCCCTGGTTCTTCCCGCTCAACCAGTCCGCTTTTCCTTTTCTCCTCCGCAACGCACACCTTTGCTCCCCACCCCTGGCTGCCAGACCGACCTGCTATTCACAACGATTGTGGGTATTGTTCCCACAGCCATTCAAGATCCGCACGCCGTCGCCATTCTGACGCGTGCCTCTCTTTGCAATTGATCTTTCCTGGCCTTCCTTTTACTTTTACTTTTTCCTTTTCTTTTACACCACACAGCCACTGAACTGATGCACGCTTCTTTCGAGCTTGTGTAATCTCTGCTTGCCGCTGCGTCTCACCCCTCACGACCCCTTTCTGTTTTCGTTGCATCCGTAGCCGCGCCGCGTCGTACGCGGACCACCTGCTCCGCTCCGTCCAGCCCAGCTCAGGCCGTTTCGCCGAGAGGCTGACTCGCCCACCCACGCACGCGTTTGGCAATCTTGCAACTTGCAATTCAGCCGGCAATCCATCTTCTTGCACGAACCTTCACCAATCTGCCGCACATCAACAACCAACTGCGCCGCCGCGACAATGGCGGCCATAGAGACGGCGCGAATGATGGCCGAGCTTGACTCGCTGCTGTGCGGGTCGAGCTTTTCGAGTAGTACCCCGACAGACATGTCCTCGTCGATTTCCGCGTCGCTGAGTTCGACCCCTCCGACCACCGTCGACAGCATGTCTCTTGCGTCGGAGCCGGACCTCGCCAAGCCCGAGAGCATCACCGCGTCCACTATCGAGGCAGTTATGCCTGCACCCGAAACCCCCCCAGAACCCGAGCAGCACGAGTCCGGCCAGCAGACGCCCGTAGGTGAGGACGCCATCGTGGTTGCAGAACCGCCGCTCACCCCCGTAACCGAACCGGCCGGCCGCCCGCGACGCGCCCGATCGAGTCTTCCGGTTTACAACATTGCCAAGCTCGCAGGTACCGATGTGCATGGCAGGCGGCGGTCCAAGGGCGATGCCGTACTGGACAAGCGACGTCGCACTATATCCGACGGGACTTTGGTAGACGACCGTGGCGATGGGGGAGCGGGCGACTCGATTGACGCGCTGGCGAAAGCCACCCAAACTACCCAGACAGAAATCGACGCGTCGGATGCCAATCGGTCGACCACGACTCTCAACACGCCGAGAAGCGCGCGAATCTCCAAGAAACCTTCGTCAACCTCAACGCCGGCGCATTTGACGCGTCGCGCGACGCGTCTTTCGGGTGCTTCTACCGAAAACCTCAAAACCAAGCTGTCCGCCCTCACTAAACGGGGCAAAAGGGCTATCGAGAAGGGATTGAGCCGAGTGCCGCGCGAGCTTATGAGGCTGCAAGATACGAACGAGTTTGCCCACATTGACACGCGGCCGGTCCGATACACAGTTTGGAGCAACGGGAAATATATCGAAGTCGACCCTACAAAGGGGTCGTCTACGCCGGAGCCCCCGCGGAAAAAGGTCAAGGTGGACGAGAAAGCCGCCAAGGGCGAGGAGAAGATCGAGACGGACAAGCAGGAACCCAGCGCGCCAGTGGCCAAGAAGCCGTGTGGGAAGAAGTGGCTCGATAAGGGTCTTTACGCGGGCCAGGAAGCGCCCATCGACATATTCAAGGGCCTCACGGCTCAGGAAAAGAAGAAGCTCGCCTCGATTCCGGAGCTTATGCCGAGCGGCAAGCCCAACCACGCGCTTCCACAGCCCATGTACACCGGTCTGCGCATTCTCATCAACGGGCGCGACTTCAAGCTGCCCTTTGACGTCTGCAACCCCCTCCCTCCCGGCCAGCCGAAGCCCACTGCGTACCGCACCATGACGAAAAGTGAGCCCAGTCAAAAAGCGATGTAATCCATTGACCTATGTATGCTAACACTCTCTCCCAGACCGATTCGTCGGTAACGCAACGTCATACTGGAAAAAGACACCTCATTTTGAGGACTTCGCATCCAGGTGTGTCTGCAAGCCTGAAGACGGCTGTGGTGAGGACTGCCAGAACCGCATCATGCTGTATGAGTGCGACGAGACGAACTGCAATCTTGGCAAACCGCAGTGCACGAACCGCGCGTTCCAGGATCTCCAGGAACGCACCAAAAAGGGCGGCCGCTATCGCGTGGGCGTCGAGGTTCTCAAGACAGGGGACCGCGGTTACGGCGTGCGCAGCAACCGCTGCTTTGAGCCGAACCAGATCATCATGGAGTATACAGGCGAGATCATCACGGTAGAGGAATGTGAACGCCGCATGAACGAGGTGTACAAGGACAACGAGGTAGGTTTTCATCTCTTACGAACCCTCCGACCTTGAATCAAGCTTGCTGACCCTCGTACAGTGTTATTATCTCATGTCCTTCGACCAGAACATGATCATTGACGCAACCACCGGTAGTATCGCGCGGTTCGTCAACCACTCATGCTCGCCCAACTGCCGAATGATCAAGTGGATCGTCTCGGGCCAGCCGCGCATGGCCTTGTTTGCCGGGGACCGCCCCATCTCGACGGGCGATGAGCTCACGTACGACTACAATTTCGACCCCTTCTCCGCTAAGAACGTGCAGAAGTGTCTATGTGGTAGTGCGAACTGCCGGGGCGTCCTCGGCCCCAAGCCTAAGGAGGTGAAGCCGCCCAAGCCGGCCAAGGAGGAGAAGAAGACTACCAAGACGGCGTCCAAGAGCTCGGCCAAGGCGTCGACCAAGGCGTCTGCCAAAGGGTCGGCAAAAGCCTCCGTCAAAACCTCCACCAAGACGTCAGTCAAGCGCAAGCTGAAGGACGCGTTCGACTTTGACGGCGACGACGAGGACGATGCCAAGACGGTCAAGAAGCGCAAGATCAGGGCAGCAACGGGCCTCAAGCGTAGCTTATCCTCGGCAAGCCTTAAGAAGGCAAAGGGCGTGGCAAAGACGGCGGCAAAGGGCGCAGCCAAGGGGGCAGTCACGACCATCAAGCGGAGCGTCTCCAGCATCTCGGTCGCCGCAAAGAAGAAGACCGGCCTGATCTCCTCCAAGGTGGCCAAAGCCAAGGCGGCAACAACCAAGACCAAAACGACGACCAAGAAGACAACCAAGAAGACCATGACCACAATCCGCAAGCGCGGCAGCGGCAGCGGCGCCGTCACCCAGCAGACCCAGAAGAAATCCTACGGCAAGAAAACCACCACCGCCACCACCGCAATAACAACAACCAACCCAAAAATCGCCGCCGTCCCCTCCCGCAGCCCGAGCCTGACCATCGTCGCCGCCGGCGTTTCTGCTTCTTCTTCTACCGTCCAGACGGAGGCGGAGGAGGAGGAAGTGACCGAGACGATGAAGACGCTAGTAGCAGCAACAACGGCAGTGATGACGCCAGCGTCTTCGCCGAAAAAGACCACCACCACCACCACCATGCCCCCCAAGTTGACGTTGTCGAGCGGGAAGACGTCGGCGCGCAAGCTCACGCCGTCGCGCAAGGCGATTGAGTCGGGCTTGGTTTTGGTTGGGGCAGTTGGGCAAGACCCCCCAGCTTAAGCCGGTTGGTCGGAAGGAGGGAGTTTTTTTTTGGTATTGCTGCTTTGCTTGCGGTTTCTGGTGGGGGGGTGATTGGTTGGTGGGTGGGAGGTAGGGAGGGAGAGGGGGGTTGTAAGAAAGGGAAGGCAGGGGAAGGGTTGCATGGGCGTCTCAAAGGGATGGAAGAGGAGGGATTGGTGGTGGAGGGATGGAGTTTTCTGGTCTGCATGGCGTTTTTTCTCTTTTTTTTCCCTCTTGCTCGCGGTTCTATTGCTTGTTCCACATGGGGAAGGGGTATGGTGTTTATTTGCTCCAGATGGCGCTTTTCAGAAGGATCATCATTTATTATTCGGATGTGACTGGCACGAGAAGGATGGAGGAAGGAAGGGGAAAGATCTGGTGGTTAGTAGTGCTGTGCCAGAAGGTCTTTTTCCTATGGGACTTGCTCTTTTCTGGTTTGTCCCGTCCATCTTGGGGGAGGGGGCAATCCTGTAGCAGTACGTTCTTCGGCGTCTCCGTCTCCCGGGTGGAGTTCAACATTAGGCAAAGAGAGAGGAGTTGGCGATTTTTTGAGTCTGGCCGGGCTGATGAGGTGTCTGCTTTTGAGGTGTTTTGCCATGGCCAATATGTACCTAACTTGGGCAGGCTGTCTGCTGCGTCCTGATGTTGTGAGCAGGCTCGGCAGGCTCGGCAGGGGAGATACTCTGGGACACGTCAGGTAAACCTACCATCGAAACCAGGCAGTTCGCTTCTTGTCAAGGTCACGCGCAGGTCGTCATGTGAGAGCCCCCCAAAAACCGCAAAAGAAAAGCACGTAGAAATAATTGGTTGGTTGGCCTTGTCAACAAGGCTCTCGGTGTAAAAGGGGCCAGGACTGCGACAGGCTCACAGCTCACCGACAAAAAGTGTGCCCTTTGCATTTTCCTGTCGTTCCCATTCTGGCATTCATTCAGCACCGGCTGACTGGAACTAACTCGATGCAATGTGACAAATGAAATTCTGAGGCTGTCATAGGCCAACATCATTCTTGTACATACACCGAGGGTCCGGCATCGGAACGTTTTGTTCTTCCTCCTCCAAACACAACTCGGGAGTTTTGGTTTGGCATTTTTTGTTGGTTGCGTCATCCTACCTGCCGACAGTAATAAGGCCGGGGCGCATGGAGCTAAGGTACGGTAGCTCGTCGTCCCCCCAGGCCATGTGCGGTGTGTTTAGATCGGGGCGGGAGCGGTGGAGCCCGCCCGTAAACTCCATCAACGTTTAGGCGGCACGTGGGGGGTGCAAAGGTGCGACATCAACAGTGGAGCCGGTCACTACCTAACCCCAGAAGGCGGGGTGGTTCCATGTTCCCGGAGATGCGCAAACTCCAAGAGTCAGCCCTGTATTTGTTGGTGTTGAACAACAAGAAAATAGTAGTTCAGATAGTTTGGTTTGTTTTTGCAAAGCTAAGCTACCCAGCTTGTAAACGACAAGGGCAAAACCCAAAAGAATTCGCCCGAGCTGAAGTTTTCGGTCCGCAACTTGCACCCATCGAGCCAAGCACAAGGCTGTCTTGAGGCTCTTGACAATTGCGGTGAACTAGATTGAGGATCCCGAAGCCAAACAAGCCAAACAAGCTAGCCAGCTAGCTAGGCTAGCTAACCAGCCGGATAGGTTTATTCTAAAAGAATCGAGTAACCTCAAATCAGCCTAGGGGTGCCAGCTGGCCGGCCTGGTTGGCGGTATGAGTACGGAATACCTGAACACGGAAACACAAAAGTCTCAACCGCCAAACGTGCTGCTGATACGTCACCAGCTAGGCTGCAGCCGTGAGAAGTAGCGGTGTAGTCTTGACCGCGCCGGGAGCCTCACACTCGATAGTGCAGTTCCATAGCTCTCGTTGTGTTTTGCGGTGAGGGCTAGGTTGGTTCTTGGTTCGCGCTCCGATGATGTGGCGTAGCTATTATTATGTCCAGGCATTTTTTTTGACTATCGAAATTCTCGATTGGGCGTCAACAAAACAGAAAACCCTTGATTCGCACGGCTGGATACCTACCTAGGTATGCAGCCCAATCCGATGTGCCGGATGCAAGATGCGGTGCCTTGCATGCAGCGGAGCCCACCACCACACGCCGCAACCCGCAGGAACCATTCGGCTATGACCGAGTCCAACGGGTCTCTCTGTTGACAAAGACCGATAAAAGAATGACATCGAATTCCCAAAGTCTATCTATCCCTCGCTAAGAATACCTATATAAACGACCGGAAGCAGTACCAAAAGGAGCCATCCCCCATCCCCCATCCGCTAAATGCTGCGGGCTTGCGCCCCCGTCCGCAAAATCTAGTCTAATACAGAGTCCTGTGTTCCCGTGATGTCTATGACCCAATGCAGAACCTCCTCTCCTCTTTCTAGACAGCTCTCCAAGCCAGCCAAACTGCAAACAAGCAAAACAGAACAAAAACCAAGCCAAATAAAAGCCAAATAAAAGCGATAGTCGGGCAAGGATCAGAAGTCGGATCCAAAGGTGTTTCTCGCCCCCCTACTCTTGACTCTGGTGATAGAGTAGATCGGCGAGGCCGACGACCCTTAGCAAGAAGCGGGCACCTTGCCGATCGTGCAGTTACCGCAGCGTCCGTGGCTGCAATTTGGGCAGCCAACGACGACGCTGCAGCTCAGAGGGCCATCTCCGCAATGGTGCTGCTTCCAACATTAGCACGCGAATATTGACAGAGAGAAAGAAGAGTAAGCACGTACGCAGTACCACACAGGGACGTAGTAAACCGGCGGGCTCATGGTGGCGGCGGGATGTGCTTGTGGCGGATGGATTTTGTTTATCAAACGAGGGCTCGGAGAGAGCCGAGGTAGAACGCAAGGAGATATAGGTGCAGTTGTTGATGAGGTGATGGCAATGATGGTGTGGGATATTAAGATATTGAGACCCCAAGGCCGGGAAGCTCTGGGATTTATATAGGACCTTGGACTTCCAAAAGGCAACAACAACAAGAGAAGGCAATCCTAGATTGTGCTCTATTGTTTCAATACCGCAGCAGCAGAGAATCCCTGGCTTCGCAGACTCACTGACTGGTCTTGCAGCGTGCCTCGGGGGCCGTTGGGCCGCTGCATCGGTGGCTCCGCCATGGCGCCGCCCATTTGGAAAAGGGGTACGTCAGGCAAACAGCAATGTGAAGCGCGCGAGAACAAGGCGAGCATCGGGAAGCGTGCCATGTTCCAGTCGAGATGTCACCTGAGTCCTGTGGAAACAGGGAGTGAGCACTTGCTCGTTGGAAGAGCAGGCGCAAATGACAACACTGGGAACCGGGAGCGGCACCACAAACGAACCCCAGCCAGTCGATGCCGGTCAAGAAAGGACAACCCGATCCATTGGAAGAGCGAATACGGCCGCTGTGGCCTCGCTGGGAGACACCGGTCGGTGTTGCCAGGGCGCAGCAATCGTTGTTGAGGCGGAAGTGGGCCAGAAGTTTGTGTCGTTGCAACATTGGGGTGGCCCGAAGAAGGTTGAATGAGACTCGAATTCCCGGGCTTAGAATTGTAAGTCGGGCCCAGGGTGCCCGACAACGGCCGACTCCATTCGACTCTCGAGTGGGCGTGGGGATAGGGAGCTTCCGGCAACCGGAGAAGCGTGGGTCGAGGCAGTGCTGTAAACCCGAGGAACTGGACTGGTGTAGTAGCAGTCCACCCTGACTGACGAGGAGTTTCAGCAACCAAGTGCAGCCGGGAGATGCAGGTGCCTTGCGATGGGGACCGCCTCCCCGGTCCCCCCCCCTTTTTTTTTTCTTTTTGATGCGGCTCTGCTGGCCTTGTTGATTCCAAGCTGTCGAGCCAGTGGTGATGTGTCTCGGCTCTTGGCGCCCCGGGCCGATTGCTGGTGCAGCCAGAAGACATGAATATTCGCTGCACCTCTCCCAGCCTTGGGCGTGGGCCGCGTGGCTGACCCGATAAGGCCCACGCTAAGACCAAAAAATGTTCCGAAAAAGATGGCATTCCGCTATCGGGGAAAGCTATGGCTCGCCCTTGCGAGACGTGACCAGCCCTGTTTGTTTTGCCGGTTTGTTTTTTTGCTGGCTCCTCCAGTGCCCGGACTAAAAACAAGGTCAGCAGAGCATGTTCACCGAGCGTCTTTCAGGCTCGCCCGGCGGGCTGTGTATGAGGCACAAAACGAAAAGTAAAAGGGACAGTGGCTGGGGGGCGAATAATCTTGATTGACAACCTCAACCTGCAGGAATCGGGCCCCGTCTCGGGCAAGCGCAGCGCAATGCTCTCTAGCCTTGCGTCAATTTCAACAGTATGGAACTTAGGCGTGTATGTACCCGCATTATGCTCTGAGTGAGTCAACGCTGCGTTTGGGTAGCATTCAGCTTCGTTTCATGTTTCTGGTCGGTCAGGAATTCGGGATTCATCCTTGGTGGTTTTGGCGGCGAGCAGCGGACGGCGCAGCATCAATCGCAAGCGCTGTCGAGTCCGGTCGGGGCCGGCCGATGTCCGGGCAGATTATCCGTTGCCGGTGCCAATGGAACGGTGCCGCAGCTTTCAATCCAGGCGCCCGGAATTTTAGATGTTTGTTCCTTCAAAGTTCAAACATCTCGGTAACCGTTTCTGGCGACGCCTGGCAGTAGTGGAGGTGGCACAGACCAGTCGGCGGCTGAATGAGCCAAGGGGTCTGACGTTTTGGAGTTCTGAAGAAGGGCTGTGGGCAAGAGAAGGGATGGGCGACGTGATGCAGAGGTCGGGGGTTATTTTCGACAACCCCAGTTGATGTTTGGGGAAGGAGAGAGACTGAGAGAGACGAATGAGAAGAGAATCGACCTACGTTAGGTACCTTCTAGGCTGGCGCCGGTGGTGGAGAATAGAGGCAGGAGCAACCCCTGAGATGCGACGGTATGGAAGGGCAATCCCCGCCGTCTTTGGACTGACAGTGTTGATAGTAGCGACAGAGCTCCAGGGTTGGATGCCCTTGCCCTCCTCAGGGCATCGAATGGTGGACACCGGTCCAGCTCCTCGGCGCGTCCCGCACGCAATAGCCGGAGCAGTTTCGACTGTCATCGGCGTTTCGACTGCCATCAACGTTTCGACTGTTGCTCGCTCGACGCCACCGGGTTTCCATGCCATGTCGTCGTCCATACTGTCGCAACCGGAGTCCGAGCGGCCCATCCAGGGCCTTTGTCCTCGAAGCTCTTGCAGCTTTTGCAACCCCCTCGTTCCTGCTCTGCTCGTGCCGTGGTGCGTTGATGCCTTTATGGGAGGACCGAGCCCAGGCGACGCGTGCTGGGCGGAGTGAGCGTTTCTTATAGTCGGGGCCCCTTTTATGACATTTTAGCCCAAGAATGAGGCTCTGCTGCGGCGGGAAGCCACACGGCCGCCACAGCAGGCCAACCATCCAATATCGCCGAACAGGTGAGCCTACCGAGCCTACCGAGCTAACCTCGCCGACCTACGGCCATGTGCCTCTTCCCTGGTCCCATGCGTCTGTTATATACGGAACGCCTTGGCGTATGTTGGTTGGCGGCTCGGGCTTCGGAGTTGGGGCTGACACTTGACGTCCGTGACAGCCATCACAAGCTCGTCGCAAGAGCTTTCCACTGGCTGTGAGAGAACGAGAAGTCCTGAGCCTTGCGTTTGAAGTTGGAGTAGCAGACCATCGCGCCATCGCTGGCGTTCCACGGATCGTCCCAGCCTCCCCAGCAAGCGCTGCCGTTCCTACATGCCATATCACTCGGGTATACTCACAAGTCGGGCACCACGTCTCCCCGAGTCACTCTCGAGGCCACCGGCACATTGACTCCCGAATACCGAATACCGAATTCAACCGAGGACATCGTAACAGGGTAAGGTGCTGAGGGGAGGACGGTCGTCACTGCTGTCAGGGCTTGCGTTGCCGCCGCCGTCAACAAACCACAGCGAAGCAGACACCTAATTGGTGGTCCTCCATGGCAATTAATCGCCTGGCCACTCGCGGGTTTCGTGTCTGTGAATCCGATAGGTGTCTTCAACACTCGCGCCAAGAGAGCAAGGCGGGCTGATAGTGCTGATCTTACGATGGCCCTGAGCCAGTCAGCCAGCGACACCAGGGAGTACCTTGTAAAATAAAGTTACACTTATAGGGTGCTTGCTCGCGCCTTCAAAAGCCCAGAGGCCCAGAGTGGTTTTGTTAGAGATATTCCGACGACTTCGTAATGAATACAGAAATCTCTAGTGTTTGTTTAGCCAAAGAATAAGAAGAAGGAAACAGAAAAAGACTCGACATCTTTGACCATGATCAACTGGGAGACCATTGGATATGTCTAGCTAGGTAAAAAAGCGTTGACCAGAAGAACCTACTAATTTCTTTCAATGTCGTAGTTCGGGATGCTGCAGGTTGACTTTCATGGCGACTTCTCTTTCTCTATTCCGTACATACAGTACGTGGAATTCATGCCCACGCCCTGCACCGTAAAACCATCGTCCTTAAGCACTCGTTAACGTCCCAGAAGTGGAGTTCGAAATGTGCACGGAGTATGGCAAAAGGGGTTTCCTCAGCTGTGCTCAGTTAAACTCGTCTCAACTCATCTTTTTGCCAAAGTGCACAGTGGGGATGTCAGGGGAACAGTACGGATCTCTACTGTGAAGCCGTTGATATTTCCGGAAGAAAGAGATGATTGTGGGGTTTGCCTAGGCTTGGCATTCCACACAACGTCATCTCATCTCACTCAATCTCGGCAGCAGCCGGCGCGCGAACGAAACGGCCAACCCGCCAACGTCGCCCTGCCCCGACTTCACCTCAAATGCACCCGGAGGTTCCTGCGGCTCCAAATAAACATCGCCGGTAACCGATCGGCATGCCTGCAGTCGGGTGCGCTGCGTCTCCATGCCACCGGCCTGTTCAATTCGCCGGTCGGGTCTTTCCTTCGTTGCTTCGCGTCCCCAACACCCGACGACACAGCTTGGCGCTCCCTGCGCCGGGCAGCCTTCTTCCACACCATGGTGTCGGCTCGTCGGTCAGAGACGCGTTGGGTGACGCGCATCATTCCGCTCGTTCTTGGTGGTCTCGTTGGCTTTACTACCTTTGTCATGGTCAAACGCATTTGCTGTATGCCTGTCCCCCCAATCGCTTCTTTTGTCTGAGATGTCTGTCGTCTTCTTGTCTGACTGACTTGCGCCAGTGGACTTCTTCATTTCCGATCAACAGCAGCCTGCCACCGCTATCGTTTTCCTTGTTCTATCCTTCTTCTTCCTTCTCTTGATGCTCTGGACATACTTCCGATTATTCGTCGTTATCCAGCGCAACCCCGGCGTGACGCCGCTCGGGCCGCGGGCGAACGAACAAAAGATAAAATCCAAGGGCCGCAGTCGACAAGAAAGGGACCTTGAGGCCGCTTCCCGATATGAGGCGCGACCAGACGAAAACCCCGACAGTCCGGGCCTCGAGGAGTTCTACAGCAAGGACGTGTTTGTCTGCGAGACGGATGGCCGGCCGCGATGGTGCAGCACTTGCTGCAACTGGAAATTGGACAGGGCACACCACTGCAGCGAAATCGAAAGATGTGTCAAAAAGATGGATCACTACTGCCCGTGGGTTGGCGGTATTGTTGCCGAGACTTGTGAGTTGTGGCTGGGATAACCGAATCTTTTATCTTTTCCCTTTGGGGGTTTGGCTACGAGGCCCCCTGGCTAACCCTTCGACCATCCAGCCTTCAAGTTTTTTGTTCAGTTCACACTCTACGCGGCTACATACTGCATCATTGTAATCGTTGCAGCCGTTATTTGTCTGCAGTCGAAAATCCGCAACCGATATGGCATCGATGGGGTTGTCATTGGCGCTTTAGCTGTCACCGCTCTGTTCGGTCTCTTCGCCCTGACCATGACGGCCACCTCGGCGCGCTACATCTTGGTCAACCTCACAACGATCGACTACCTAAAGTCTAAGAATGTCGTGCACCAGCTCGCGATACGCGTCCCCCGAGGCACACCGTCGGGTCAAAACTATAATGTTATCACCTACCCGCTACCCAAATCGGCAAACGGCCTAGACCTACCAGGACGAGTGCCCACGCCCACGAACGAGCTCTCTTCACCCCGGGACCAACTTGCCACACGGACCTTCGCCATCATCAGAACCGAAATGGGCGAAAACCCGTGGGATCTGGGCTACTACCGCAACTGGACGTCGGTCATGGGAGACAACCCCATCGACTGGCTGCTTCCGATCAACGAATCTCCTTGCTCCAAATACGAAGATGATGAGAGTTTTTACGAGCTGGGCCCGCTATACCCGCAGTTGCGCGCCAGGTTTGGGCTCCCGGACCTGTCGACCACCGGGAGGAGGAAGGAGACGGCCGAGATGGGGGAGCGGGAACGACGCGACAAGCATGCGACGAACGGGACACGGGACTAGTAATGACAATAGAACGAGATACCCCACGGTTTGGTTTATTGTTATTGGGCAGCTGGGTATGGAGAAGCTGCTTCGCTGGCTATCTATCATGTTTGTTATGTATATTGAAGTAATCTTGGGAGGGCACAAGTTGTTATCCACTGTGCTGGAGTTTCCTTTTTTCGTTTTAAACATCATACCAACACACACCACTGTACTTTCGTGCAGACCAAACGGATTAATACCCAGAGAGATTATTAGGCTTTGCCTCTTTGACACAACTTATTTATATCTATCTAACTATCTAGGCTTGCTACCGTGACACAACACTCCACCTTGCCCACTTTCCCAAACCAGAAAAATGGGAATTCAACCCTGTCGGCAGCCGTCACACTTCTTGTGGTTGCACAGAGCGCAGGACTCTTCCAGCGCCGTGTTGATGATACCACCGGGGCTCTTCGAGTCGGCACACCCGCAGCAGGTGAAGATCTGGTTGGTGCCCGGGGGCGGAGGTCGCGGTGGAGCTAGGTCCTGCTCCTCCTCCTCCTCTTCAGCAGGGCCTTCGAACTTTTCCATGTGGCCTCCTCCTCCTCCTTCTTCTTCTTTTTGGGCTGGGGTGTCGCTGGTTTGCTTTGCGTCGTTGTTGTCTGACCTAGTGTAGGGTAGGAGTTGAGCATATGGGTAGGGGAGTTAGGGAATCGGGTGGGGGGGGGTCATGAATTACATCTTGAAGGAGCCGTGACGGTTTCTTGGAACCTTGGTCTGGTGCTTGCTAGACAGGGAGGAATATAGCTGTGTGCTGAACTGGCCCCGATTTTGTAGGTAGAACTGTTCGCGAGGAAGGAAGAGACTTAGCTACTTTCCCCTAGTATTTATATTGATTGCGGCCAACGTAATGAAGCCGCGGGGGTAGTTGCTTCTTTTTTTCCGTCCTCCAAGTATGACTAGGTAGTGCAGCAGAGAAGGAAAGCCCGTCTCTGGGGGACAAATGGCAACGGCACCATCCCTCGAGACGAGCAGTCTGTCTTCCAACCATTTGCGCCGTCCATGGTATGGCATTCAGGGAACGTCGGTGACGAAGTGAGTTTGGATGTGTCTGCCGGGCCGCACCATCCTGTCCGTGTACCGCTGCGAAAGAGCCTCAAACCCAGTTCCCGCGGGACGGGGTCGGCTTGATGGGACCGGATGAGTATATGTCCCACTCACACCTCCCCGACACAGCCCGTAACTTCTAGGAGCCTGACTCCTTTCTAG
Organism: Chaetomidium leptoderma; assembly: GCA_033296705.1. NCBI lineage: Eukaryota > Fungi > Ascomycota > Sordariomycetes > Sordariales > Chaetomiaceae > Chaetomidium > Chaetomidium leptoderma. The sequence goes on along the minus strand of MU856932.1, from coordinate 25,891 downwards.
CTGTGTGATGTGTTACACGGGCCCAAATATTGACTGCCGCGTGGTGGTTTACGTCTGGGAAGGCTTCACAGGCTTGGCAAACTCCCACGGCGACGCCGAGCCTTGTAGATAGACGACTGCAATGTTGTTTGCGGCTGACAGATCATGGGATCTTGAGCAGCAAGACATGTCATCCCCCTTTCCACGTTGAAGGGGATTCGCCTGCCATGTTTGATCGCAACCCCCCACCTGCCACAGAGCAAAGAAATGGGCGCCCAGTTCAAGTAATCCAAAAGAGAACCATCCATAGTCCTCATGGCAAGAACAAAAATAACCGGAGGAGACGGCATCAGGATGACATCAGACTTCCAGTCATCACCCCCTTGATCCCTAGAAGATACTGTCTCGGGGGTGCTGGAAACTCGGCGGTGTGTTAAAAAGGTGGTTCTAGGAGCCGACGATGAGCTGAGTTCATCCCGCCTGTACGGGAGCATTTGGATTGCGACAAACTAATATAGATGGTACTCTGAGACTGGAGTTCATGGTTCTCCATCTCGTGCGGAGAAGAGAGAGTTGTGCGGAGAGAATATTTCACTTGAACGTCGTCAAACGAGGGAAAAGGAGCCGAGAGACGCTGCCCAATTTCCCATCAATGTGTCTATGGAACGGGGGAAAACCAAAGATGGAATGGACAGTCGACATTGCTGGGGATGGACACCTTCAAGAAACCGCTGTAGCGTAATCCCACCAAAAGCGGTAAATATACGTAATAATGTATTTGACCTACTTCCAACCCTGGTTTGTTCGCTAATTAGCGCCTGACTTTAAGACTAGGGTGGGTGCGGAACCTCGATCTTAACGGCACAACTACCAGATTAATATAAAAAACACGTATTAATCAGAAATATTCCCCTAGATACTTCTAAACGCTTTGTTTTCTCAAGTTGAAGGTGGTGTTTTGGGTGTCGAGGGAGGTCTTTCTGATTTAAGCGCCGGGCCCTTCCTTGTCTAAGGTTTCGTGCTAACAAACACACCAGCATTGGAGTGTAATCGCTTTCCCGATCCAGACTAAAATGAACGCGTCTATTCCGTACCCCACATCAATGACATGACAACCCCACCATCGCGGATGGACAAATCCCAGCGATTCATCGCGCTTATTTCGACACCACACTTCTTCTCACGTCGCGCCTTCAGGATGATATCGCGGCGTGTAGGTACCCCTCTGCACCAATGTCGTCGTCGCAGCACTCATTCCGGGGCTCGTCCCCGGCGATCGCGCTTGCCCAGAGGCGTTCTCGTTTCACCTATCGGAATCTCACCCAGATGGCCTCGTACAACACCGCCTGCCCGCTGAGAGTGGTCGCCCATGTCGATCTCGATTGCTTCTACGCTCAGGCCGAGATGGTCCGACTCGGCGTGCCCGAGGACCAGCCACTTGCAGTGCAGCAATGGTGAGCCCGCCACGGTTCCCCCTCTCTAGCCTCTCGGCTCCCTCTACCCTCTCGACTCCCGTTGCGTATGGAGAAAGCTGACCTTGCAAAAGGCAGGGCCTGATCGCTGTCAACTACCCGGCCCGCGCATACGGAATTGGCCGGATGTGTACTGCGACGGAAGCAAGGAGATTGTGTCCCAGCCTTATTAGCCAACACGTCGCGACCTGGCGGGAGGGCGACGACAAGTGGTAGGCGCCGTGTGAAATTGCCTTATTTCCGTCGTAGAGAGCATACGACTGACGCGCTAGTCCAGGGCATACCGCCCGGATGCTGCCGAGAACATTGCAACAGACAAGGTTTCGCTAGACCCGTACAGACTCGAGTCTAGGCGGATCCTGGCCGTCATCAAGGAGCATCTTCCGTCGCACCTGCAGAAAGTGGAGAAGGCCGGCATCGACGAAGTGTTTCTTGACCTATCCGCCCACGTTCATGCGGTTCTTCTCGAACGCTTTCCAGAGTTGGCCGATCCTCCCCCGCACGGCGACTCGTCCGAGCCGCTCCCGATGCCCTCCATCTCCGCCTTGGATTGGCAAGCCGACGCGCTCGTCGACTTGGACGACGACCATGCCGAATTCGACGACCCCGACTGGGACGACGTGGCCATCCTCGTGGCGTCAGAGATTGTGCGCAATATCCGGGCAGCAATCAGAGAGAAGCTCCGGTACACATGTGCCGGCGGGATCGCTAGGAACAAGCTCCTCAGCAAGCTAGGCTCCGCCTACAAGAAGCCCAATCAACAGACAGTAATACGGAATGGGGCAGTGCGGCACTTCCTGTCGGGCTTCAAGTTCACCAAGTTCCGAAACTTGGGCGGCAAGTTGGGGGAACAAGTTAGCCAAGCCTTCAGCACGGAATCTGTCCAAGAGCTCCTCGCCGTCTCCGTCGAGCAGCTGAAGCTGAAGCTTGGCGACGACACGGGCGTGTGGGTTTACAACACGCTGCGGGGTATCGACACCAGCGAGGTGAATCCGCGCACCCAAATCAAGTCGATGCTCTCGGCAAAATCGTTCCGGCCGAGCATCGGGACCGTCGACCAGGCCAGAGGGTGGCTGATGATCTTCGTCGCTGACATCTATGCCCGCTTGGTGGAGGAAGGTGTGCTTGAGAACAAGCGTCGCCCCAAAACCATCAACCTGCACCATCGTCATGGGACTCAGACCCGCTCACGCCAGAGCCCCATCCCCCAAGGGCGCTTCCTAGACGAAGAGACTCTGCTTGGGCTCGCCAAGACTCTCCTGAATCAGATTGTCCAAGAAGGGCATATCTGGCCTTGCTCCAACCTCAGCCTGAGCGTCGGTGGTTTTGAAGACGGCATCTCCGGGAACATGGGGATAGACGGTTTCTTATTGAAGGGAGACGAAGCACAAGCCCTCAACATTGGGCCGCGAGCACGGGTGGAAGCAGAAGGCAGCGGGCTGCCCCATCAGGCCGAGAAGCGACGACGCATGGATGATGGCGGCATCCAGCGTTTCTTCACCAAGAAGGAGACGCCTCCGTCTTTGGGCTCTAGTGATTCCGTCTTGAGGGAGAATGGCGGTGAAACGTTGGGTCGCCGGTGCAGAGAGGTTGGGTCGGATGGAAATGATGGTGTGGATGGGCCATCCATCCCGGATGAGGGAGCCGGAGCCCAAGCCAATGACCAGAAGACAGCAGCCGGCGGCCACCCCTGCGCTCGGTGCGGCGCCTGCCTGGAGGACTCGGAAGCACTCCAAAGCCACCAAGACTGGCACTTTGCCAAAGACCTCCAGGAGAAAGAACGTGGCGGGCTGGCATTCGGCAACCAGACATCTGTCATTGCAGCAAGCCCGCATTCCGGGCCTTGGAAGACTGGACCTGCAGGGCCCAAGCGGCCAGGAAGGCCGAAGAAGACGGAACCCGGCCAGCAGAAGTTGACTTTCGGCTGAGCAGGTTCATGCATCGCCGAGGCAACCTTGCATCGATCAACACCTGCAATTGGACTCGGCAAACCAAAGTCCCCGGGACAGTTGGTGCGCTCGGAGGATGTTGCGTTCATTCCCAGCAAGGCACCATGCTCGTCATGCCACCCGGTCGACGGGCATGCTCGTCATGACGATCCGCGACCGGCAACGCTTAGAGGCGTGAGAGGTTGGGGATTCGAGGATTTTCATCCAACTCGCGCTGAGTGGCAGGCCAACCTCTCTTAGACGTCGAGGATCACCACTCGACCCCGGCGTGTGGTACATACCCGGCAGGGTTCCAAAGCTGCCAGCCCGCCGCCATGCTTCAGCAGGGTCGAGTAGCGAGGTGTCTCACGGCTCGGCATCATTGCTTCCGGAGTGACCAGGACGCTTGCTTCCTCCCTACTCTGAGGCCGACAATGGCGATTCGTCGAGCGTCTTTCTGAGTGGTAATCGAACTGGAGCTTCCCCCCATCACGAGCATGACGGCAGCTGTGAATTAGGGGCGGGAGGTACCGGAAGCAGGCTTGATATCAATGTTTAGAGGCATGGGCCCTGGCGTGTGCATGCCTTGGCGAACCACTCCGGCGCAGTACCGCAAAGGCAAATTCATTGCCATGGATCGGTGTCGACGAGGCAAGATTGCTTCGCTTCCAGTTCTCTGCACTCAACAACTGGAGCCGTGCTTTGCCATGATTGGCTGGGAAGATCCATCAGGGGGCCCGGTCCCACGGACAGGTTGGGCTTCGAAGATGCATTGGTACCCGACAACTGCCACACCCGCCACTGAAACCGGCCACCCTGATGTCGGGGGCGTGCGTCCTCACGCAGATTTCACACCAAACCGACGCCATAACTCTTTCTGATGAGTGGCTGTGGCCGAGTCACCAGGCAGGCAGGCTTGCAGGCAGGTAATACAGTTTAGGCCATTGTCACCGGGTCATCTCAAAAGATGCTTCGCCTTCACAAGGAGCCCAATCAGTGACCGTCCTGCAAGACATGCCGCGCCGTCTTTTTTTTACCACTCGCGGACCACTCAGGCTGCAGCGAACGTCGGTGAAACGGTGAAACGGTGAAACGGTGAAACGGTGAAACGGTGAAACCGGTCCCTGACGACTGAGTACACACCAAAGGGCTACGTAGTTAAGTGACTGCCGCAAGCGAAGCCGGGAAGGTCGTGCGAAGGGGAAAGGGGTACGGACTACGGAGACTCACACCAGCGTCTGTCGCTTCCTGGCTGGGGTTGCGCTTCAGGGCTAAATGACACGCATCCATTTTCAGCCCTACAAATTCTTTGCCAGCCAAAAATGCCAAACAAAATGTTCGGTCTGGACTCCCGTAGATCCAATCACGGCTCTCGGTGCCCAGCCCAAACCGTTTGGGCGACCGACGCTGACAGCGCACAGTTCAACCATTGAGGGCGAGGCCACCACCCCCGCTTCCGTTCCCCAGCCTGGCTGGATAGGTTGTACCGTAGCACCGTAGAGTGCGTAGTTACCGGCCACCGGCAGAGTCCGTTCTGCGATCCTGCACATCTCGGCCGTTTCCCCTCTGTCAGTGGCCGGTGCCAGCGATGATCTACTTCCTCCTACAGTCAAAAAGCCCACAAACCCAAGAACCCATTTGCGATTGCAGGGCAAAAGCGCGACATAAGAAAGGGGAAAGGGGGCCTCCAGCTCCGATGATTGGGTCGATTGGCCTCGCCTGACGTGCTTCTCGCCGCTTGGGTGAGCTCAGCTGGTTGGAGCGTTTTCGCCTCTCCTGCGACGACCCGTTCGCGTGCTTGTACTTCTGTGCTCGTGACGGTGGTGGCCGTCAACCGTATCGGAGCGTCTTCTCCAAACTCGATTTGTTGACAACACCGAGCTGGCAAAGCGGCTTGCTCTCATTGGTAGTGAGCTCCCTGCTTTTCTTCTAGTCTCCCATAGGCCGCAGGACCTGCCTCGTCCCCCCTCCATCTGCAGCGCTGCAGGCAGGGCCGCGCAGGTTTTCAACCACTCCTTCACCTGTTTCCAGGTTGCCACCGGTTTTCCCCCTGTGCGAGCGAGGCGTGCTAGGTCGTTCCATCAAGAAGAGAAAAAAGACACGGTGCAACGTGCGCACAGCACCTCTAGCCAACTGGATGCTGCCGTCCAAGCCTTGTATGCCCCAGCGCGGGACACAGCAGCAGTGACCGAGTGACTGATGAGTGACTGAATGACTGACGCTAGTTAACTTGAACGTTACCTACTGGAATGACTGCCCAACCGAGGACGGGAGGTGCTGCTGGGAACCCCGGGTCCACTGCCGCCGTGGCAGGCCGCCAGTCACCACTCACCAGTCGTGCTGGCAGGCAGAGAGGACCCGCTCTGACAGCCCAACCCCAAGCGCCGGGTTGCTCTCGTGGGCCCCGCCGTTCCATTTCTTCCAGCACCGCCCGCCCTCTCCGCTCCTCCGCCCTCCCGCGTTCTTCTTCCTCCTTCCTCCTTCCTGCTTCACTCCCCCCCTCCGCGCTTCCGTTAATTTCGACTCGGATTGCCGTCCTTGGTCTCTAATCTACCAGACTCCTCTCTCCTCCTACCCAGTTGCAGTTTTCTCTTCTTGCCCAAATTTCCACAATGGCGGGGAGACCTAGCAACAGGACGAGCCAGCAGGCGATGCCGCCGGCCTCAGCGCGCCAGAACGAATACTTCGTGCCGCGCGATGGCATCGACCGAGAAGTCATCACATCAGACATTTGCCGATATCTCGGGAACGACGCATTGGTGCGCCCTGGCACATACGATGTACGACCCGCTCTCCCCTTGATTTCCCCGCGCCTGGCAGCATTTCTCACACACTGTCCACTTCAGTCACCAGACGGCCGTGCCACACAAGGCTACTTCATCACAGCATACCGCAACTTGACATCAGTGAGTACCATACTGATAGTCGCCATCCGTCGGCGGCAAAGCCTCCATTTGTGGCTCGTCTCTCTAACCTGCGCAGGCCATGATCCAAGATCTCAAGTCCGACTCCGCTCGGTGGGAGCAGGAGAGGCGCGCCGCGTCGAGATCAGGCGGAGGTACAACGCATTCGAGTCAACCGAACGCCGTGTTTGTGAGAAGAAACTCTAACTCTCCCATAGGCTCCCGGGACCAGGCTCGTGGGCAGGACTACAACGCATGGAAGAACAACCTGCGGGAACAACGGGAATATGCGCCTTCATACGAAACAGCCATGGACATTGACTATGCCCCGGCCGCAGGCGCTGCCGCGAATCAGGGGTTTGCAAACCAGCAGTACCAAGGACAAGCCCCTCCTGCCAACTATCACCCGGCCGCCTATCCGCCCCCAATTCACGCTGCTGCATCCCCCCAGTACGCAGGCCAGCCAGGTTATGGATACCCGCCTAACCCCCCCCCGACGCAATACTCTCCACAGCCCCAGCTTTCCGGTGACAGGTACTCCGCGATCCCTCCGCCTCCCATTCCCGTGTCATATGCTCAGGATACCGGTGCCTTTGTCCATGGATCAAACTACCAGACCGCCGGAGGTTATGCCACTGCCGGGCCGAACAGGATACCGCCAAACATGCCTCTGACCTCTGCCGCTCCCTCCAGGAATTACAATCTTCCCACAGCGGGCACGCCTGGCTTTGGCAATGAGACCGACCCATACGGCTACCCGCCTGCCGGGAATCCTGTCGGCCAGGCCTACCCGACAGATACTCTCTACGGCCGCGGTGCGTATCCTACAGCAGCAACCAACCACCCCGGGGCTTCGTCTGATGAATTAGGTTCCCCTGCAGGTACAACACAACGGCCGGGCTACGTGGCACCCCCTGAACCCCAATATGATCTCCAGAATCCTGGGCTCCAATCCGCGCCCCCCACCACCACCTCCCCCACCTCCCCAGCCCAACTGGCAACCGCTGGTGCGCCTCCCCCCCGCCGTGAGCGTGACTCGGAGCCGAGAGAACGTGAGCGAGAACGCGACCACAGGGACCACCGGGCTCGCCGCCCAGAACCAGAACGCGACGACAGACACGCGGACCGGAACCGCCGCCACCGCTAATGGTCGCTCAGCCTGTGCAGGACTTGACTCTGAGCCTCCCCCAAGGGACACTGGAACTCATGAACGCTCTGTCTATTCTTGTTAATATCTTGACCTGGAAGTGGTCATTTGATTGTTTTTCTTTTTTGCTTTTTTTGCTTTCTTTTCTCGCCCCGCGGACTCGACTGCCTGCGACCTTAATGTCATCATCCATGGACACACCCGGAATAGGAGATGGTCACGAACCATCACAGAGCTGCAAGTTGCATCTCTCGACTTTTGGAAAACCATGGATTGCCGGCTTTCGATCCGTTTCCCGCCATGCTGCTTGACGATACCTCTTCTGGATCTTCGGGCTGGTCAGGATTTTCCGCCCTGGATGGATATTTCACCCGTGCCATTACTTGGACTCGGCACTTCTGGACGACGGCATCAATGGATGAAAGCGAACGACGCACGACATCTCGCTATGTTTTTCCTTTGTCTCGCCACAGAGACGGTATCCGTTCGGGATGTGATGATACCACAAGACCCGGGATCCCATTGCATTGGGAAAGGGATGGTGACGTCGATTAAAAGGCTTCTATTTGCCCAGGATGGTTCCTCTCCCTTGCTGTCCGGACCCGCCTGCCAGAACTGTTACTCCCTCATGGATTTGCATTTCACGCGCCTGATGCTCAGTCCGCCCACACATCTCCTCGGCTCAAATCATCCATCTCTCTCACCAACTTCAGGCCAAGGTCACGGCCGGACAGCTAAGGTGAGTGAACATCCGGCGAGATTGTACATATCAAGTTGAACCCCCCTCGGATATCAATTCGCTACATCATTCTCTTATTGGGACCAATCCAGGCGAAAGCAAGTGAGTTCGAACCACTGACATACCGCAGGCTGCACTTGATGGACCAATGGACTCGATCACCACCGGAGAAACATGCAAGCCTGCTGGACATTACTTTTTCTTGGCCTTCAATCTTCAATCGGACTCAACTACTTTTTCCTTGGACTGCAAACCCTGGACTCCCCAAAAGCCAATGCCGCTGGCATGACCTCGGCTCAAGGATGATGACACGATACTGGTTGCATGATCACATCAGCCTGTGGCTCACTTCTTCTGCTCTCGACCGAGAGTTTGGAGCGCGGCATCTCGCAGCTTGCCGTTGGACTGTTTTATTCTCTTTGCTGGTCACACCCGAGCAGTATGGTGCATCAGCAAACATGGACAGAAACACACGGTAAGGTCGAGCCTCATTGCTCCTCCAATCATCGGATTACGTTCCCAGACAGGCTCGCCTGCTCTCATCTGCCTTTCAGCTTGCGTTCATGATGGACATGGAACCGGCCGTGCTCAGGAGTATTCGGCACACATTTGATGCAGGATTCTTCCACCGGCCATTTTTGAATATCACCATGCCATCTGTCCGATGACCTTGTTCATTCCGAGAGGGCCACTCAAGGCATCATGGACTCCCGTCCTGGAACAGTTCGTCGCACTCAACCAGAACGGAACAAACCGATTGAGGAAAGACTCCCAAGGATCAACCACAATATCAGCAACAGCCGAGGATTATGGACATTGCCCTCTTTATATGGATTATGGACGCCCGGAAACAGCCAGCGGTTGGTGTCATTCCAAGCATTTTCCCGCGGATGTTGCCAATGAGTCTTTACCTCTCTCTCTCTCTGCCTGGATACCTGCAAGGGAAGACACACATGATTTATTTGCCCGGACGTATCGATTTGCGTCATTTGTCATTTGTTAGTCGCCTTTTTTCTTTTTTTCTTCTTTCACCTTGAGCTCTCAAGTCCGACATGGTCCTGAAATGACAAGTTGAAAATGCGAATCAAAAAGGCTAACTGGTTGACTGCACACAGCGTTTCCAGGGCAGGTTTAGATGTGGGGTTTGTCTTGTCGTCGTCGGTGTGTTGTGTTTGGTTTGTTGCCAATCAATCAATGAATGGATCTGGTGTTGAGACTTTTCGTGTGTGGTCTGGTTTGATCTTGGGTATGGAGGTTAAGCAAGAAGATTGACGAAGAGGGTGATGATTGTTTTGGTTGTTGTCTCAGGTTTATGTGTTTGTGCGGCATGTCTTCTTCTTGGGTGTAGAAGGCGTATTGGAGTTTTTATTATTACAGGGTATCGGGATGGCAAATGGAACGGAGGTTTTGGGCGGCTATTTTGTGTCTTTTTTTCCGAGTCTTCTTCCTACGCTTGTTCTTGTCCATCCATCGTCATCATGGGCTTGTTTGTTTGCCTCATGCGCTTGTTCTTGTCCATCCATCATATCATCATGGGCTTGTTTGTTTGCTTTGGTGTGTGTTAGTGATGATGATGTTTTGTTGCAGACGTAGCCAGCAAGTTTTGGATAGCGGCAGCGTTTGTTGACTTGGCTCTTTGTTTATGAATTCAGCCAGTGTCAGAGGCTATCACGATTGTGTTTGAAATTTCCTGAATGGTTGAGGGTGGGTGGTGGTCCGAATAAGAAAGCCTGCTGGTGTCATTCATTCGACGAATGGTTGGCCGGCCGCCGCCGGTCTGTTGACTTGCTGTTTTAGGCACTGCATGAACATGACCACGTGAGTTTGGTCCAGCGTCGACTTTTCCATCCATCCAGCTCGGCTAGCCTTTGCCTGAGCTCCACGGTTGGGCTGAAAGTGGGGGTTTGGTCTAAGACATGGAGGGGTCGTGATGGTTCGAGCTTTTTGTCGAAGTTGGGCTTTAAAGTCATCTTTTTCAAAACTGGAACTGGAAGCTGGAAGGCATCATGAGATCAACCAGACCAGAGGTGAACGAGTCCTCATTTACCCTGGGTGCAGCTGGCTGAATTGGCTGTTGTGTGCAAGTCTCCATTTTCATACAGGTCCATACCGAACTCTTCAGATGTCACCCAGTTGGGCAGCGGCAAGGGCGGGCCTGTTGTTCAGGGGTCTTCCCCGCCACGAGTTTGCCATCTTTTCTGATGGGAATCTTGGTCTTTGTTCAACAGGCCCGGGCGCCGTGAGAAACTGTCTCAAGGTGAAATGGAAATGTGCCGACGAGTTAAGCTAGGTAGTTACCACTCAGGTGAATACAAATAGGTAGTTAAGCGGAATTGGATTGTGACTGAGTCGCTGAGACGGAGTGGCGAGAGCTCGATGAGTGGAAGGAATGTGTGTGTGTTGCACAAAGCCCTGGCCTGGCCCACCTGCGCACGCACCAACCATTGACGTCTTGGCTCGTGCGCTTGGTGGGGGCAGTGGAGGTTCCAGGGGAGGAGGAGGAGGGGGAGGGGTTCGAGGGCAATGAGAAATCCCCAATCACGAATGCCACAAAGTCGGTGAGCGAGATCTGGATAAGCGTTGCTGTGCTCTCTGCCTGCCTGTCCCTGTACGGGAGAGTCACCCAACTGATTTAACAACTGAATCGCGGGATCCTACTCTGAAAGGGTGAAAGGGTTCGAGCCTGCTCGCTCTGCGGAGGAGGACTGTGCAGGTTGTTGATGATCAGTGCGAGCAAGTCGGCTGGGGAACACGGGCGCCACATGGCAGTTTGAACTCGAGACGTTTCTCGTGTTTTTTGACAAGGCTTCCAGGTTGTCGTGTTCGAAACAAGAGATCGATCTTGTGGCGTCTTTCCCAGGTAAGAAAACCACTGCCATAGGGAGGAACGGTGATGGACAACTTCAGCCCTCGGTGTAGCACGCACTTGAAGACCGAACCTCGACTTGGTTGGTGCACGAGACAACTGAATCATTTCCGCTGCGCACATGGAATAACTCGAGTTGACGACGCATACATACCTTTGTAGGTACTCTGCATAGAAAAGGATGCTTATCTCAACATGGAGGGTACCTATCTGTCACCGCGGTCTGAATTGGTCTGAATCAAATCCCTGCCCCCGGCCCCCTCCGCCAGGCCTGAGGCCGCTGTTCTGGGCTCCTTGCCGCTGCACGCTGGGCGGCTGGCTGCTCTGACAGCGACTGAGCGCCTGCGGCATCACAGCGTGAACGTGGAATCTGCCCGAACCCACACTAAAACTTCTGCCCCGCCATTTCGGGGCCCTTGCCGACTTGCTTTGCAACCGGATTTTGGCCCAAATTTTTTCTGGACCCGGACCCCTCGACAACCACAACCCTTTTGGCTTCCGGCCATTTCCTCTATTCAAACCCGCCGTCCCTGCGAAGCGCCTTGGATGCGATAGTTGGCCCGACAGCTTGCCCACAATGGATGCCGCCGCCATTCGAAGTTGCATCGCCGCCACGCTCGACGCCGATGCCGACGTCCGCCGCAGGGCTGAGCTTCAGCTGAAGCAGGTGCGTTTGTGTGGGTGGTGGTGGTAGCGTTGTTATTGTTGTTGTTGTTGTTATTATTGATGATGATGGTGGTGGTGGGTGTGCGGGATGTGTGCGCGCCGTCGAGATGCATCCCGCCCTCTTCCTCAAGCCACTGCGCGACAACACGCAGCCGCCGTCACCGGTCCCCCCCTCGTGCATCACCGCTGACCTTTTATCGTTTCATGTAGGCCGAGGGCCAGCCTGGTTTTACAGACGTCCTGCTGGACCTTGTCCAGTCGGAGCAAACCGCCAATCTTCAACTGCCGAGTATGTCCTGCCTCTCTACCGTCCTACCGACCCTCCCCTGTGGACGTCGACTCTGTCTACCCTTGGCCGCCTAACCACGTTAACGAGTCTCGTAGCTGTCATCTATCTCAAGAACCGCGTCAACCGTGCATGGGAGCGCTCCGACTACTATCCGAACGACACCGTCATAGCCGATGATGAGAAGGCCCGCTTCAGGGAACGGTTACTGCCCATCCTCGCCGGCTCTCAAAACCTGGTGCGCCACCAGCTCGTGCCAATCCTGCAGCGCATCCTGCACTTCGACTTCCCCGAGAGATGGCCGACGTTTATGGACTACGCCCTCCAGCTTCTCAATATCAACGATCCGCGATCCGTCCTCGCCGGGCTGCAGTGTCTTTTAGCCGTTTGCCGGGCATACCGCTTCAAGGCAAGCGATAGCGACAGCAGAACCCACTTCGACAAGATCATCGAGGCTACCTTCCCCAGGTTGCTGGTAATATGCAACGAGCTGGTGAACCAGGAGAGCGATGAGGCTGGCGAGATGCTGCACATCGCCCTCAAGTGCTACAAGCATGCCACATGGGTAGGTTTCCTGGCCGAGAGAGCATGGGACGAAGGCGAACAAGTAGGTTAACACTGGCCACAGCTTGAGCTTTGCGAGTTCCTCCGACAGAGCTCCGTCAACCTCGGGTGGTGCACCGTCTTCCTTCAGACCGTTTCCAAGCCCAGTCCCGCCTCTGCCATGCAGGGCGAACCTGTGGAGCGGGAGCGCCACCACTGGTGGAAGGCGAAGAAGTGGGCGTACTTCAACCTGAACCGCCTATACATCAGGTACGGGATAGCTCCTCACTCGCTCACTCGGGACTCTTCTCGCGACACATGAGCTAATATGGCTATAGACACGGCAACATGCAAGCCGTTCTGGACAGGTCGGTTGAGCCTGCAACACGGTTCATCAAGGAATTCTCGGCCCAGGTCGCCCCCGAGATTCTCAAACACTACCTCCAGGAGATCGAGAAGTGGGTGTCCAAGACCGTCTGGCTCAGCCGGCCCTGCCTCTCCTACATCATCGTCTTCCTGGATGAATGCATTCGCCCCAAGGACATGTGGGCCCATATGAAGCCTCACCTGACCAACCTGGTCACGCATTTCATCTTCCCGGTCCTCTGCCTGACGGAGGAGGACATTGAAAAGTTCGAGGACGAGCCCGAGGAATATCTCCACCGGAAGTTGAATTTCTTCGAGGAGGTCTCCGCGCCGGACGTTTCGGCCACTAACTTTTTGGTTACACTGACCAAGGCGCGGAGGAAACAGACCTTCGAGCTCCTCACCTTCATCAACGAGGTGGTCAACCAATACGAGCAGGCCCCCGAGGGAAGCAAGAACCACATTGCGAAGGAGGGTGCGATGCGCATGATCGGGACCCTCGCACCCGTCATCCTCGGCAAGAAGTCGCCGATTGCCGCCCAAGTCGAATATTTCATTGTCCGCTACGTGTTCCCAGACTTCACTAGCGAACAGGGCTTCCTCCGGGCTCGGGCTTGCGATACCGTGGAGAAGTTTGAGCAGCTGGATTTCAAGGACGAGAACAACCTCCTTGCCATCTACCGACACATCCTCGACCGCATGGCCGATCCGAAACTCCCTGTTCGTGTGACTGCCGCCCTAGCCCTGCAGCCCCTGATCAGGCACGACATCATCCGGACAAGCATGCAGACCAGCATCCCAACCATCATGCAGCAGCTGCTGAAGTTGGCCAATGAGGCTGACATCGACGCACTTGCCAACGTGATGGAGGACTTTGTCGAGGTTTTTGCCGCCGAGCTCACGCCATTCGCCGTGGCTCTGAGCGAGCAGCTCCGCGATACATACATGCGCATCATCAGGGAACTGTTGGAGAACAGCGAGAGGCGGGATGATATGGACAATGAGTATGGTGACTTCCTCGACGATAAGAGCATCACCGCTCTCGGAGTCCTGCAGACCATCGGCACTCTTATTCTCACGCTCGAGAGCACGCCAGACATCCTCCTCCATATCGAGAGTGTTTTGATGCCTGTTATTCAGATCACTCTGGAGAACAAGCTCTATGGTAAGTATTTTCTGCTTCTCTGCCGTCGTGTGACCAGACCATTACTGACGACGGCCTCAAGACTTGTACAACGAGGTGTTTGAGATCATCGACAGCTGCACGTTTGCTGCCAAGCAGATCTCGCCCACCATGTGGAACGCATTCGAGCTTATTCATTCCACCTTCAAGTCCGGCGCCGAGCTGTATCTGGAGGATATGCTGCCCGCTTTGGATAACTTCGTCCAGTATGGGTCTCCGCAGCTCATCGAGAAGCCCGAGTATGTCGAGGCTCTGTTTTCCATGGTTTCGGATATGTTCACAGACGGCAAAGTCGGCGGCGTCGACCGGATATGCGCCTGCAAGCTTGCTGAAGCCATGATGCTCAGTCTTCGCGGTCACATCAACAACTGTGTCCACGGGTTCCTCAACATGGCGATGGGTGTGATCGTCAGCCAGGATGTTAAGCTCAAGTCCTACAAGGTTCACCTCATGGAGATGGTCATCAACGCCATCTACTATGACCCCATCCTCTCGCTTCAGATCCTCGAGGCCCAAGGCTGGACAAACAAGTTTTTCAGTCTCTGGTTCGGGAGCATGCAGTCGTTCACCCGGGTCCACGACAAACAGCTGTGCATTTTGGCCATCATCGCGCTTCTCAACATCGACCCCGAACAGATTCCGGCCAGTGTCATGGTTGGGTGGCCGAGACTTCTCCAGGTTAGTGACCTTTTTTCCGCAACTGTGGTAATTACATCTAACAATTTGGTAGGGTATCAAAATCCTCTTCGACACCCTTCCCGACGCGATGTCCAGTGAGTACAAGCTTCAATAGGTTGTCACGTAATCATGCTAATGCCCTAGAAGACCGCGAGGAGGCTTTGAAGGATGATTTCCAGTTCGACAGCGGAACCTACGGGTACGATGAGAGCGACGACGAATGGGATGATGAAGAGGCAAACTGGAACGGGGCGGAGAACGAAGAGGAGCCCACTGGCGAGACCAAGGATGAAAGCACAGCTTACCTGGAGTTCTTGAACGAGGAGGTAAGCACGCCAATGGACACCTTCCCCATGTCACATCTGACTCGGTTGACACTTACGGATGGCTCAGTTTCAAAAGCTTGCTGACACACACCGCAATCAGGCACAGAAGCTCAAGGCAACAGATCTTGAAGATTCCGACGATGAGCTCGGAGAGGACAGCGTACTGCTGGAATCGCCACTCGACCGGATCGACCCTTACCTCGCCTTCAGAGATTCCTTCAAGAGTAAGTGCCGGCCATTTCTTGTGAAGCGGAAGCACCCCTCGCTAATGCCATTGCAGAATTGCAGGAAGGGCAGCCCCAGTTCTGTGCTACTCTGCTCACTCACCTCACCTCCAATGAGCAGACGGCTCTCCTTGAGGTTTGCCGGAGGGCCGACACCCAAGAAATGATGGGCCTGCAGAGCCCTTTCCCCATCTCCCGGGCGCGTGGTGGGTCGGCGAACGGCACGAGCTAGAGGTAGATGCGGTCGCTATAAGCTCAGTCGTGCCATAGCGCCCAGCGGCGACTGATTAGGAGAACCGGTCCAACTCGTCCTCACCCAACATCTACCCAGCCTAGACCGCCAAACGACTGTTCCTTTTGGGGATGACGTTGAGGCGGACTCGGCGCCCTGCCGCTCTCGCCTACCCGGATTGTGTGCATTGCGTGAGATGCACCATCTCCAACAGCCTTCGCAGAGCGTCACGGATACACGGTGAAGGCTTGGGGCACCAGAGGAGTTGGCGGGCAAAGTTTGGCCTCGAGCCCTTCTCTGGAAACACATCTGGGGCATGGCCGGGAAGTGGGACCGATCTCGCGGGCGCTCTAATCGTTATTATGGTCTCCGGACGGATGTTTGTTCTGCTTTGTTTTTTTTTTGTTTTTCTCCCCGCGGTATCTGGTCCTTTACCCCTATTCCCCCTCGGTCGGTAGATTCATGGAGATTTTAGTCTGGAGCAGGAAAGCGATGAACACCGCCGGATTTGGCGACCACACAACCACAACACACAATCAAAAGAAAGTATTACAGACCATAGGTGTGTTCTTGGTGGTGGTGTAGTGATTGCTGAGTGAGCCTCGTTCTGGCTGATGCTGAAATACCTAGAGCCATGCCTAGGATGATGTTGACGACGGCTCTTCAGTCCTTGGATCTCAGGCTGTGACAATAAAAGCTTGGTATTTTACGCTGGACAATTGTGGTAGATGGCAACGGGGACCAGCGAAGGGGGCTGTTAGACTGATATGATGTGTGAGGCAAGGCCCATGCATCTTGGGAAACAACAAGCATTGCATCTTGTATCCCCTCCATGCCTACCCTATTAGTCTCATGTCAGTATACTTGTGCCGCCGCCGTCTTAGGGATGTTCGGTTCCCTCCCCTTTTTCTTTATCATCACCGCTAGAGGAGTTATAGATGGTCAAGTGTCGTTGAAGGTTAGCATAGAGCACTTTGATGGCCCCCTACCTCGTGGTCATCATCGAGCTTGAGGTGGGAAGGTATAAGTGGCTACTGTCGGACGCCCCGGCGGTTGGGCATTTCGACAGTGACATACATGTCCACCAAGTTAACGACGATGGGGGTTTGTTTTCCATCGTGTTTCCGACTCAGGGGCTCAACGACAGTCCGTTCTAGAACCCTACTGCCCAGGACATGCCCCACGAGTTTGCTCAGGTCAGGTACATACACCACATGGACCTGTAACTACGGTAGCCAAGCACTTGGCTATCAGCACTTTACACTTTACAAAACCGATCCCCCCAACACTAATAAACGGTGCCCAGCCAAAGGTGGCGCGTCATCAGCCTGTCGGGATGCCCGCCGCGCATCTTGCACGACACAAGCCAGTGATCCTCCCCTCTGGCCAAGACCACCACCAACCACACCTTCTTGGTATGATCTCTCGGCCTGGCCGTGCGTGGTCCGTCAGCGAGCCAGCCAAAGTTCTAGAAGGGTCGCACAGAGAAGCCTCGAGGGCATCACCATGCAAGAAGGATGCCATGCCATGTGCGGCTTGGCGGGCGAGCGGGCAGGGCCAAGAGAACGTGCTGACGCCTCCGTTCTGGGCGACATGATACTATTCCGTACACGGTATGTGAGGGTTGGTGATGATGTGTAGACTGACTTGTGTGAATTGCAAATTGTTGGTTTCGAGAATGGAGTACTACTACTACCCAATTAACTCGGGAAAACAGAGAGATCATTCGAGATTGCTGAGCATTTCCCTCTCCCGACGCCGAATGGCACACCACCATCCATCATCACCATGCATTCACCATTGACATTACACGTTCTCGCCCCTGGTCACACAGACAAAACCCGAGAGTGAGGGAGGGAGTTGCAAAGCGCACCCCGCCTTGGATGCCACGGGCATCTGCCACAGGGGGGGGGGTGTTCGCATACCTCGCCGTCGTGGTGGGTGGTTCATACAGCTCTGCTCGGTCTCGTAAATTGTGTCAGCATATTGGGGTTATAGTTAGTCGACTGTGTGAAAAGGGAAAGGAGTGGCCGTCTCAGCAAGCCCGCTGACCCCCACGTAATGCGTGTGGTGTTGCAGTCCATCCATTCCCGGTCTCTTGCAGCTGGACAATGCGGCGTGCATCCAACTCAAAATGAAGGCTTTTTAGCCGGCACCCCCTCAGCGGGAAGAAGAAGACTTGAGGGATCTGAACGGAGGATTTGGTGTTGTGATGGTTTGGCTGTGATCACAGCAGGTCGAGGAGTTGTTGTATTTGTGGTCATCCACTTGGAGGGAGGGAACGAACTCCTAACGACAGGAGACTTAGGGGAGCGTTTAGATGTTAGTTAGCGGGTGCATCAACAAGGCAGTCGCCGTTCGAGGTTCGACATCTCATGTTGCCCAGAGCATGTGGATGCATCGAGCCCCCCACCGTGCTGCTGCCACACCTTTTCTAACAATCTTGTTGAAGCCACAGCAGAAACAGTGTGGCAAACCCCCCAAGCTTCCCGAGTCCAGACCTTCAAGCCCATTCATCCCGGGGTCTCGGCACCTCGGCCACGGGGGCGTGGTTGCACTGACAACACCAGTGACGCCAACCGCGATCCGTCCATCCATCAGTGTGTGTGTGTGCCATGGATGCTAGTCATTGGCAACCTGGAAGGAAGCGTAACTTTTGAACGGAACAGCCAAACCGATCTCACCCGACCCTTCCACGTGCCGCTCCACCCAGACGGACGACAGACCAAAAGAAGGCTCGTCCGAATCGAGGAAGCCGGCCGGTCTTGCACGAGCAGGCAGGCCAAAACAGCAGCAAGCGAGGAAAAAAACGTGCCGACCAACAAAGCCAAGAAAATGACGACAGCGGGACGAAGAACCTCCTCAAGCAAAAAAAAGGAGAAAAAAGAATCCTTCGCCAACCATCCACCCACCCACCCACCCATCCATCCCAAGACATTAACAATAAACTAACAAACCCCCGAGTCAGTCAGCCAAGGGGGGGGAAAACCAAGCCTTGGCCGACCCATCTATCCCGACTTTGCCGCGGAGATAGGCAAAAACAAAAGTGAGGGGAAACTAACTAACGCTTGCTAGCTAGCTAGGGGACGGACCGTCATGTGTGTGTGGGCGCGTGCGCCGTGTGGGAAATGCAAAAGAAAAAAGAGACGATAAAATATCGATGTGTTAGGTAATCTATTAGTGAGAGCAGCCAACGCCACGAGCAGCCTCTCGTTCTCACCCTTCCCATGCAGGGGGGCCCGCGGGGGGGTGTTGGCGGGGGGGAAGCAACAAGTCTGGGGTAACCTGGAGAATGACCGGAATAATCCCCATCTCCCACACCACCGGGGTAGGGTAGGGTCGGATCGGCAGGTGACAAACCAACTGTCTGTCTCAATCCCACGCTTTCGTAAACGTTCCAGACAAAAGACAAGAGACGATGAGCGCTGGTTTGACGGCAAGCTATCGCACGCTTGCGAGAGAGGGTGATCAATGAACGGGCTCCTCTTGGGGTCAGCAATCCTGATCCTGACCTTGATCTTGCCGATCCGGGTGGATGAGGTGTGTGTTGGGTGTGGTCCCGAGTGAGAACAATAGCTGACTCGGTTCAGCTCGGTCTAATGCATCAAGAAGGGGGGGGAGGGTCTCTTCGCTAGGCGGTCCAATAGCTGTTGAGCTACTCATCCAGTCCACTGGGACCCGCTGGCCCGGCGGGCATCCAGAGAAGATGCTCGGGGTAACAAAACAACACTTGGCGCATTCAACAAAAAATCATGGGGAAAATCAGAATGGGATGGAGCAACTGTCAAATTTTTTGTCTCGAGAAAGACAACTTGTCTAGTAAGAAGGCAAGGGGGAGGAGGAAGAGAAGATGTGGCCATGCCAACCTCCTCGTATCCCCCCCCCTTACCTTCTTGCCCCGCGGCCCAAATTCTGTACATGACGCGACCTATGATGGTGCTGTCTCTGTAACAACAACCAAACATACGTCGTACCCAGCGGTGTGTTGCTGCTGACCTATCGGTCCTCCTCCTCTCATCATCATTAGGAGAAACTAGCCTCGGGCTAGGCCGCCATCCTGACCGAGGATGAAAAACGGCAAGAGGGGGAAAGAAAACAACAAAGCTTTGCAAAAAGAAAACAAAAAGGAGGGGCCATTGTCAACAAATCTATCTGGCCTTTGCCCCCCAAAAGGTCCCTTGAAATAGGAGAAACCGCCCAATGATGTGCTGTCATATTATGCACCTTGACCCCCAGTGTAACGCCGTTTATGTTTTGCAAGTCTGCCCCCGAATACCCATTAACAAGCCAAAGTAGATAAAAAGGGTTGATGAATGAAAGAAACCCAAAAAGGCTTGCCGGCGAAGCTACTCCTGGATGTGTGTTCGAGTCGAGAGAGACGTCCTCAGTAACCGGCACTGCCAGGCATCTTGCCTAGCGAGTGGGTGTTGTGCTCCTTCATAGGGAGGTGGTTGTGGCAGTAGATCTTTTTGCCGCTCACACGATTTTGACACGCCTTCTTGGATGCGTCAATCATGCTCGCCGCGTTGGGCTCGTCATAGTTCTCCGGCTGGCAGCACTCAATGTTCTTGACCCATCGGTTGTTGACCACGTTCGCAATCGAGATGCGCTTCTCGGGGTCCGGGTTGAGCATCTGAAGGAGTACTCGCCGCAGGGCCGGCGGCTTGACAAACGTGTCAAACACAAACACGTGCGGGTAATCCATGTCTGTGATGGCCGTCTCGGGTGAATCGGCGTGTTTGCTCGTCCACTTTTCCCAGCCGCGGACCAAACTGGGGTATGTATCCCGTGGCGAGGCATTGTCGGCGACCTCGGCCTTGTGCCACAAGGGCCCGCCGAAGATGAGATTGACCATGACAATGGCCGAGCTCCAAACGTCCAGGCCCCGCGGGTCGTAGTCCTCCTCCTTCGCAAGAACTTCGGGCGAGATATAGGGCATACTGCCGCAGATACCCGGGGTGCAACGCCGCACCTCGCCCATGTTCTTACCGCACTGGCCACCGGCTTCCCGGACCCCCGGGTGGATGCCCGAGAAGACCTCGGAAACGCCAAAGTCGGTGATTTTGAGGCGAGAGTCGTTCGTGATGAGCAGATTCTCGAGCTTGATGTCGCGGTGGGCGATGCCGTTCGAGTGGAGATAGTGGATGCCCGTGATCAGCTGCTTGAAGAGGCAGAGCCGGTCCTTTTCACGGTCCTCGCGCTTCAGGTACTTCTTGTTGACCAACGAGAACAAATCGCCATCCTCACAATACTCCATGACATGGTTCCAGCGGCCGCTGTCGATGCAAAGTCGTATTGTGTCGACAATGTTGGGGTGGTGCAGGCTCTTTGCCACTGTGTACTCGGACTTGATCTTCTTTTCGTACTCGTCCCGCGTCTCGCTCGACGACTTGCCTCGGAACTCCTTGACGGCGTACAGCTCGCCGCCGTTTTTGGCCACCATCAATGTGACTTTGGAGGTGGCGCCCTTGCCCAGATGCTTGCCGTGGCGCCCCAACAGCTTGTGCTGATACTCGAATTCCGACGCCAGCTCGATGACGTCCACGGCGAAATCATCCGGTAAGCTCAGGCTCATACGGCGCGCCTTGACACCAGTGCCCGTCTCGGCCGGGAGACCCCAAAGAGACCGCTCCATATGGATGGCCTTGTCGGTCTCTACCGCCACGGACCGCTCTTGCTTCGAATACTCGAAACTGCTCGCGCGCCGCCTGGGCTGCGGCTCCTGGCGCGATTTTCCATGGCCAATGGCCGGGCGAGAACGCAGTGTGAAACCAGTCGATGTGCGCGATTTCTTCTTGAAGGCTTCCGACTCCGGTACTGTTGGCTGCGACGCATCTTCCCTGCTCTTGATGGCCATCTCGAGCGGCGAGCTGGGGGACGGTGGTGTGTTCGAGCGGGTAGTAGCCGAGCTCTTGTTCATCGACCACCGGCGGATTGGCATCTTCGGCTGGGCAGCGTCGGGTAGATTGAAACTTGATCCCGTGGCGCTGTTTCCAGACTCAGCACCGCCAAATACCGCCTTGTCCGTCTGTGTGCCGACTCGTCTCAAAAAGTTGGACATGGTGCGCCTGAAATTGGAACTCGAGCCAAAGGTTGAGCGTCTCGAGGGAGGCGCAGTGGTGGGATCCTGGTCGGCCGGAGGGGTTGAGGGAGGGGGCGTCGAGGGAGGGCCGGCTCGCGGGGTCTGGTGGGGGCTTGTCGGCGCTTTTCGCGGGGAATTAGCCGAGGTGTCGACGACAAGGGCTGGCTTCGCGCCCGGTGCGATGCCTTGTCGGGTGGGCTGGAAGGCGGCCGCGCTCTGATCAGAGGCAAGTTGTTCGTGGGCCGCGTCAAGGTGGCCGTCTGGGTTGGAGAGGGTCTGGAAATCCTGCGACTGGCGGCCGCTCACAGGAGTGACGGGTTCGTTTATTGCTTCGCTATCGGTCTCGTCACCTTCCTCGAGAATGGGATGTGGCAGATCGGTAGGATATTGGCGAGGCGATGACGAGAGGCTCGACTTGTTGGAGCTGGGGTCGCACGACGTGTCTAGAAAGAAAAGAAAAAAGGTTGAGTTGGCTTGCTTGTTTTACGAGTGACAGCGGCAGGGGAAGACGGGGGGCGGAGGCAAAACCGCTCATGGCTGAGACGTGGAAAGTGGGCGCAAATACCTAAACAGGAGGGCTGCGTCGCTGCAGCAGCCACTGAGACGGCCATTTTCGCGGGGACGCCCGGGTGGTAGCGTCCAGCAGGGGAATGGTCCTTTTGGACAAGGGCCCGGCGGCCACTCGGCGTCAATTCAGTGCGCAGGGCTGCACAAAGGCCGCTGGGAACTGGATTTCCGGGGGGGCGGGGGCCGGTCGGCGTAACCAAGCGTCCTGGAAACCTGTTCTGCCGCCCAAATTTTGTGGTACGCCGCCTCAGCTTACTGCAAAGGCACGCACCACGTTCCTGGGGAGGTCGAATGCTTCTCCAGCGTGATGGCTTGAGAACTCGTTGGTGGGTGTCTTTCAACCTTTGAATGGGACCGAAACCGAATACTGTAGGTCGCTTGGGGTGCTGTAGCGATTCAAGACCCAAGAAAAATGGGGCTAGGCGCGAGCACTGCTGGCTTATATAGCCAGGGCCAAGCAAGTGCTGTCGGGAACTCGTCGCTGCGTCACCGTGGTCCGGCTCTAGGCGTGGTCTTGGACGACGGTAATCTCTCACTGCCAAGGCCGTCTTCCGTCTCGGGCGAGATTTGTGTATCCCCGTGGAGCAGGCGTGGCGGGCTGTCGAAGGCGCGAGAGCGACCGATCTACACGTTCGAATGTTGGTTGGCTCAGGCGGTCCTTGGCGGGGTCGAACAGTGTGGGCAGCGCGCGAGGAGAGCCAAAAAAGGGGGGGGAGGAAAAAGGAGCAGAGAAAATAGTGCGCCTGTTTGGCGAGCAGAGGCGAGTGTTTATAACGGCATTGCGTGCACTAAAAAATGCAGGTGACGGGGATCTGTTAGGAAGGAGGTACTCGTTTTTCGCCGCCTGCAAGACGACCGGGAACGTGTTAGGTAGACAGCCGGGACGAGGGTGAATGGCCGCTGAAGTCTGGGGGTCTCTGAGGGTTTTGTGGGAATCAATCGGGGTGGTGAGTGGTGGGCTGGTGGGGTGGGCGTCCCTCGAGGCGTCCTCGGCGTCGCAGTGTTTTAGCGCATCCATGTCGCATGGATCAACAGGAAGTTTCAATTGCGCCCAGCTCTTTCCGGTCGGTGTCTGTATCGAGGGCGGGGCGCCCCCAGGTAATTCGTGCGGAGTAATTAGGTACTAAATTCGGCAAATGCCTCTCCTACGGGCAACACCAGCCCTGCTCTTTTGAGCCAAGTCGCGCCCAGGTAGCGAGTACCTCTCGCATCGTCAACGTTTGCGGGCGAAGAGGCTTGAATTCGTCGGCGCTAAGGCTCCACCAGGGCACAGTGGTCCCTCCGACCAAAGGCCGAGCGCCCAGGCCGTCCAAGGTAACCTGAAGCATTCTCTGGGCCTCCCCAGTGGGAACCAAGATGGAGGCACATCCAGTGGTTGCGGGAGAAGATGGAAGGCCCAATAGAGTTGCCTGAATCAACCATGTCTTGACAACTATCGCGGCGGGTGGAGGGATCATGGCTGACAAGAACAAGGGACCGTACTAGCAAAAGACGTCTTGAGGCCAGCAGCGCCGTGTTCTGGAAGGCAAAGGAGCCTGGATGCTGAGGAAGACTTACTCGCGAACGAGGGCCGGGCAACGTGGCTAGATTCCATCTCGACGTGCCTTCCGCGTGCCTTCCGCGATAGTTTTCTCCAATGTCTTGGATGCCGTGCTTCTGTCTACGATAGCTTATTCGTAACGGGCTCGAACTCTCAGACAACAGACCATCACCGGCGGGCTGCTTGTGAGCCCTGGACGGAATCGGTACTCGGTACTTCGGGGTCGGGGCAGGCAGAGGTGGGATGGCCCCACCCCCACCCAGCGCCGAGCGGCCGAGGAGACCGATTCAACCCTCCAAATGCAGGGGCTATTGATTGGTCAGAGCCGGGCATGGCCGGCGTTTTGGGCAGGCCCGGGCGTCCTCGACAGACGGCAAGTCCCAGGTACGAAGGACTTAGGTTGGGACTGCGACCACATTCTCGTGTTCATGGGGTATGGCTCGACGAAATCCCATGCTGGGGGAGCCCGTTGCAGACGGGATTCTCAGACATTCTTTATTATGAGCGGCTCCATTTCCTCTCATGCTTGGGTACTCCCATGCTTGTCGCCAAGCTTCTTGAGGAATGACCAAGCCCGCCAAGGAATTACTGTGGCACATACGAAGTACACACAGAGGAATATGCCGCAATCTCCATCCAGGCCAAGGCTGCTCCTGTTGATCGTTGGAAGACAGTTGATTTCGAACTGACACTCATCAGTGCACAGTCAGCGAGCGGTGTGGCAAGTTGGTTCTTGGCGGGCTGTCCTGTCCTTTTGTGTTGTTCGTGGTGAGTCTGTTGATTCTGTTCGCCACAAAAGTTCAAATGCCGAGTTCCCGAAACTGCCAGTTTTGAGTCTGGAAAGAACATTAGTCAACAGTGCCCGGCCTAGGAACACCTCGCTAGGACTTCCAGTTCTACATTAAACCAGAGAGCAACACCAAATATAATTTTGGTCCAATACACCTGGGAGCCGGATACAGCCCAGTGTGTTCATCCAGGACGCGCGCAAGTGTTGTTCGTTGCTGAGGCCGAGTCGCGGGTATTCTGTACTCGTTGCGCAACTTGCAATAAGGTAATTACACACCTAGTAATCGCCGCCAAGCGCGTGGAGCCCCACATAGCTCCAATGCGTCATCGCTAGCGTGGGGTTTCCCAGAATCTCAGCTTCTCCGCTCCGACTTCCCGACTTCCCGACCACAGCGAGTCGCCCAAGCAAGAAAGTGAGCCGCGGCGGGATGTCATCATTTCCGCCTTCATGGCTTGCTTTTGCCATACAAAGCGCCCGCGGTTCTATTCAGGTGATTGTCTCGTCTGAAAGGATGGCAAGAGGAATGTCGCCGATGACTAGGTATGTCCACAGTATTTCGTCAAATACCGATTTCCTTTGCTCATACTGTCCCTGCGAGTCGAGGCCGATCCCAGCACGCGACAATTGGTTGTTTCACAGACCCACAACTCATGAGATGGCGTTCGCTAACTTCAGCCACTCTCCGCCCGTATTCTACATTCGGACGCTGCCTGCGACTTCTGCTCTGGGGTTCGGCACAGAGCTATTCTGGGACATATCCTTCAGTCGACCACGGTCCTCCGACGAACCTAATCGACCACAAACGCACACACACACAAACATACCTACACATGTGATAGAGTTGCGAACACTTTTAACCGTGTGCTGGTCAGGCCGGCGACGGTGGCAGACTAACCTAGACGGCGATCGAGAGATGGCGTTTCTTGGTATGTCAGGGACCCAGCAGGGAGCCGTTGCCAAGATCTCGGCGTCCGTCATCAGGACGGACCGCCGTCGACGTTTGCCCAAGCACAAGTCGACATCCGGCCCGCTGCCGGTCCGCCTTGAAGATGTTTCGCTCTCCGTACTCTGTAGACCGGCCCTCCGAAGCCGGCGTGTCTTCCGGCTTGTCTCATCTGTGGCAGTCGGGAACTGGGTCGCCTGCGGAGGCGGCGAGTTGAGAGGCACACGACCAAATCACCAAATATTCCCGCCCCCACGCTGGTCTCCAGTTACGTCCAGGATAATTAGTGGCTCGCTTGGATCGTAGCGCCATGCACCGGACCCCCAACAGAGGCATCTTTCTGATGAACGGCTGTGTACGAAGGTAGGGGCCTGAGATAACAGCAGTGGGTCCGGTACTGACAAGGGGTTCTGTCAGGTCACTTTTTGTAC
>MU856931.1:55741-107534 GCA_033296705.1 Chaetomidium leptoderma | reverse complement strand
CCCCCACTCCTCCACCACCCCCCCGGCAAACCGATCCACATCCCGATCCGTCACATCCCACAGCGTGCCCACGACAGCAGGACACCCAGCCATCATGTAATTCCACACGGGCCCGGACGGCTCAAACTCGCCATTGTCCGCCAGCGCGGCACTGCTGCACCCCATCAGCAGCACGGTCGCGCGGCACCGGTCCAGCCGGCGGATGGTGCGGCTGCGGATGTACTGCGCGCCCGAGCCGTGGCCGAAATAGAGGAGCACTAAACCAGAAGTGAGGGCGGACGCGAATTCGGCTTCGGTCGGCGCGCGCGCCGTGATGGCTTTCCAGGTGGCCGAGTCGAGGTGGGTGGCGAGGGGTTGGGCGAAAGTGGACTGGGTCGAGGCGAGGTCGGCCGAGGGGTTGAGGATGTAGGTGCCGCCGGATGTGACAGACGCGTGGTGGCCGTCTTGGGTAGAAGAAAGGGGTTGGTGGCGGTCGAGGACCAGCCGGCGGAGGCAGGCTAGCGAGGGCACGCGCGAGACGGGAAGCCCCGACATGCAGGGGAGGGATTCCCAGGGGAAGAGGTGCAGGGCTTTGTCGAGGACGAGGATGGTGTGCACGTTGGTTACTTCAGTAACCGCCGTCGAGTGGTACGCCGTCAGGGCGTCCATCGTCTCGACCACCATCGAGTCAAAGTCGATCTCGTCGTAGGCGTTGCGCTCGCCGTGGAACTGCAAAATGTCGACGACAAAATACAGCAGGTCGGTCAGCTCGTCGTCAAAGTCGCAGTTGGCCTGCGTGGCGTCGCCGAGGCCGATAAACAGCTCCAGCACGTTCGTGTCGAGCACCGCCTTGGGCCCGTGCCGGGTCTTCTTGCCGCGCACCTGTCGCCGCGAGGGGAGGTGCTTGTCTAGGACCCCCAAAAAATCCCGCTGGAAGGTCGCCAGCAGCTCCGGACGGCGGACGTGCTGTGAAAAGATGCCCCGGAACCCGCCGAGCCAGATCTGCTCGATGCTCTCCAGCAGCTCCCTCAGCCGCTCGTCCAGCGCCTCGCGCTCGGCCCACCACGCGCTCTTGGCGCCCTTGACCGTCATGTCCCGGGAGTCGTGGCAGGTCTTGTTGATCAGCCTAACAATTTCCAGCAGCTCGGAGCGGCCGTGCTGAAAGTCAAAGACGTCGCTGTCGGCGTCGCGGGAGCTCGCGCGCTCGAGCGGCAGCCGGATGACAAACGGGCTCTGCCCGGCCTGGAACTTCGTGATGCACAGATCGTGGTTGCCCTCGCTGAGGGACATGGAGATGACGTTCCAGGACGTGGGGACCATGTCGATGTAGTCGCGCTGGATCTTGTGCAGGTCGAGCGTGAACCCGAGGCTCGACCGCCGGGTGCTTGCGGACTGCAGCGCGGGCGGCCACTGCAGCGCGTCGCTCTTCATGGCGTTCTTTTCCTGGACGAGCGCCTTCCGCTCCCGGCGCCAGGTGAGATTCCGGGCGAGCTCGACCGAGTACGACGTCTGCGCCGAGTGGATGGCGGCTTTGGTGTTTGTCGACGTGGCCGTGAGGAACAGGCCGACATTCTGGAGCATGCCCGAGATGCGATGGATCAGACTGGCATCGCCGCTGAGGGCGGCCACCGAGTGCGCCTCGAGCAAGTAATCGTGCGCGTCGCGCAGGTTGTCGACGTAGAGCCGCGTGACCTCCTTGGACGCAGGCGCAGCGCTTCGGGATTTCTTGGGCGACGAAGCCTTGGGCGAGGCCTTGTCGGAACCCGAGAGCGCGGGGAACGAGATGGTCGAGTCTTGAATGACCGAAAACACGGGGTCCTGGGCCATCTGCTCCATGCTCATGCCCAAGAGGCACGACGCCATGGCGACTTGTCTGGCGGGGAGGAGGCCCGACGCTTTGGACGCCGCCACGGCTTCCACAAGGGCCGTCTGAGCCGCTGCCCACTCTTTTTGCCGTAGCATAGACACAGCTTTCTGGACCAGGATCGACGCCCGCAGCTTGGCCAGCTGAGCGTCCTCGACCACGGCAACGGGCGCAGGGGCGGCTACCGCCTTCTTGGCCTTTTTCACCGGCGCCTTCGCGGCAGCCCTCCGACCACCCCTCACAAGCTTCGGCGCTATGCTGAGTTTCGCCATTTTGGTCTCGACATCGGCCGGAACGACGGCCAAATCCTGGGCAATCGCCTCGGCCTTGGCCAACAACAACCCCGCCCCCTCCAAGTTGTCCTGGGAGAGGTACATGGCGCTGATCTGGCACGCCAGTGTGGCAGAAGCATGGGAGCGGTTGTCGGGGAGCAGGGCCGCGGCCTGCTGCAGCATCTCGAGCGACTTGGTGGCGTTGGCGGCTCTCCACGACACGGACCCAATCCAGGCGGCGCACTCGGCATGGTAAAACTCGGAATGGACCGTCTTGGCCATCTTCAAGGCCTGCTCTGCGTAGTACATGGTCTCCTGGAGCATGCCTAGGTGAGCGTACAGCGAAGAGAGCCGCAAGACATTGCGGTAGAGGCAGCAGAACAACTTCCACAGCTCGGGACCGGCCTCTCCCGTGAGCTCCATGGCCGACACGTCCAGGGTTTGGTCGTCCAGCGGTTCGGTCGACGGTGCAAGCCGAGACTCCAGCTTGACCCAGTCTTGGAAAAGCGTGCGGACGCTGTCTCGGGAGTAGGCGAGGGCGTGATGGGAGTCGCCGCGCTCGAGGGCGATGAGCGAGTGCAGGTAGTAAGCGTTTGCCGCGAGCCGTCTCCTCTCTGCTCGAGTGTGCTTTGGCGGTGCGGCGTCGGCATTAAAGGCGAGCTGGGCCTGCGAGAGGTGGTCCTCGGCCTGTCTAAAGCTGCCGAGGGCAAGAAAATGCTCGGTGAAGGCGAGGTGAAAACTGGCCACCGCTTCACCGCGCAGTTCCTCTCCCATATGCTCCTGCGCCTTCTGGAACAGCTGTTCGGCCTTGGACGACTGGCCGAGGTTTGTGTACTGCAGCGCAAGGCACGAACTGTGCTGAACCACGTCTTCGGCCTTGGGGCCCTCGGTCACCCGCGCGATATCGGCCACCAGCTCGAGAACCGTTGCGAGCGTGGTGTCCCGGCCCTTCATGCGCAGAAAGTCGGCAACAGACTGCAGATGCTCCAACAAGCCCGGCACATCGTCGATGGCCCTCTCCAGCGCCGTCTTGTCCTTGCGTGCCGTCAGGATCGATCGCCATGTCGAGACGGATCGCTCAAGAGCCTGAGTGTCACGATAGGCGTCCGCTGCGGCTGTCAACGAGTGGTAAAGAGCCTTCATGTGCGGAAGGAAGCCTGCCAACCCCACATCTTCCCCGAGGTCGCCCGTCTCCTCGAGTTGTGCGGCGTCCTTAGCGACGGTGAGGAGTTCGGGCGTCCTGCCAAGGTCCCCGAGCGCCGAACACAGCAAAACGAGGAGGACCCGGAGTCTCCGGACCGGATACCGCGTGGGAATGTAGGTGCGAAGCAGCGCATCGACGACGGGGTGCTCCAGCGTGACATTGGCCTCTTTGAGCAAGATGAACCGTAGACGGTGCTCCAGCGCGGCGGCCCGTTCCGTCTCGGGGAGGTCGACCGTCCAGTCGATCCAAACCGGCTCCATTTTCGAGATGGCCAGAAGCGCTCGGTAAAGACCCTCGGCCTTCTCGCCCTGTTCCCAGACGACGGTAGGGGATTCTGTGGCCATCACACTGGCAACAGACGCGAGCACGCCGTCTTCCAGCAGGCTTGTCCGGATCGCCTGGAGCGCGCCGAGTGCCTCCTCCCCCCTGCCCAGCGTCCTGCACAGTTCGGCCATGCGTTCCAGTTTCAGCGTGAGCTGCGCCTTTTCCTTCTCCCCGCTCGTGCGGTGCTTGACACACTCGACGGAGCGCCGGAGGGCGCGCAAAGGCGCGGCGTCTTTCGGATCGGCGGATTGCTGTCGTAGGTGGCTGTACTGCAGATAGTAAAAATGCGAAATCTTAACATGATAGGATGCCGAGGCGTCCGACGTGGCCATGTTTCCCGTGTACTCCAAAAGGGTGTTGCAGTCGCTGAGAATGGCATCCATCAAATCCCACGAGAGCCGTGACTGGTCCAGGCACGTCTTGATGGTTATGAATGCCGAGTCGAGGATATGCTGGAGGTACTGCAACAGGAGCTGTCGTCGTTGTTCGTATCGGAGGTAGTCCTTGGTGCTGCCCTTGGGCCCGGGGGGTTTGCCGAGCCACCGGAGGCAGAAACGCGGACATTGAAGAATAAATGTCTCGAGGAGTTCCTTGATGGCGGAGGAGGGCTGGAAGACGCCATCCCCGCCCCTGGCGAGGGTGAGCAGAAAATGCATGGCTCCTTTTCGGACCGCGCAGATGTTGGTCAAGAGCTCGTCCAGTTCGGCCGTATCCCCGCGCAAGGGGCCCTGAATGCCGGCAACCACTTCTTGGAGAAGCTGCTCGTCAGAGAGGTACTTGGAGGGGTGCTTGAGATGGAGAGAGAGCAACTGGGCCGCGAGCGAACACGTCTTTGCGATCGATTCGGCTTTCGAGTCCATGGCGTCCCGGAGCTTCGCAGCCCACAGTATGGCGTCCGGTATTTGTTGGGCGTCGCGTGCTAGGGTCACGAGGGTCTGGCAAATCCCGGCAAGAGGGAGCTTGGATCCCTTCGAGGGGTGGAAGCCGTGGTTTTGAAGCTGCTGGTCGATCCGATGGAAGATTTCCGAGCCGACGGCATAGCTGGACTTGGACGTCTCCGAGGTCCGCCGAATATATGCGCTCAGACACCGGGACAGAGGAACCATGATGTCCTTCTCGGCGTCCCCTTTGTGCTTGGCCAACTTCCACCAGTGCAGACGGGCCTCCAGCGCGAGTGCCTGCAACTCGAGGGCGGATGCTGGCGAGATGCTGAGTCGGGATTCCTGTCCCAAGCCGTCGTCTTTGCTTGCTACGCTGGGGGTCAGGGAGAGAAGGCACTGGGCCACCGTCTCCATTTGCCGCGCGATCTTGCCAACGTCGGCCCCGTCCTCCGCGGCGGCCGTGAGGAGCAAGCAGACCGGCGAAGAAGGCTGGTCCTGTCCGAGGTAGGGCAGCGCTGCCTCGATGGCCGAGGGCTTCTTTGCCATGGCCAAGACGCGCAAGATCTGGATCTGAGTGGTGACCACAAGCAAAAGCCGCGGCCCCGAGGCTTTTAGGGCGCCAAAATCGAGGAGCTCCGAGAAGACTTGGGCGGCATTTTTTGGTTCGGCGGTGGCCTTGGCAGCCTTCTTTGCTTCCGAGCCCGCGGGGCCGTCCAGTCTCTTTTTCAGTATCCGCAGCTCCTTGATGGCCTGTTCTTGGAGGTTCAGGCTGACCAACCTCCCAACCAGGGCCGACATTCCGGACTCGAGTTGCAGCTCGGGGAGTGTAATCTTGCCGGTGGCAGGCAGCTGGCGCAGCGCAGCCAGGGCAACACGCGCGCACTCGACGGTGGCGAGGAGATTTGTGGTGTTTGACGGCTTCGAGAGGGACCGAACGTGTCTCGTAGCGACTGGAGACGTGGACTGTCGGTTGAGGGAGCGGGGCGTCAAGGGCGTCATGGGCGCCGAGCTTGTCCGACGGAGCGCGTTCTTGGCCGCTGCCTTGACCAGCTCCTCCTCCTGGGCGGGTCGCGGGGCGGGAGTCGGGGCGGGCTTCGCAGCTTCTCCGAGGGCTTTGAGGGTGGCATTGACGACGTGTGTTGCGAGGGCCGCCTTTTCTCGAATGGACAGGCCGGTGTCGACAGGTTTGGCGCGTTTTGAGGGTGCTCTCGCGACCGTGTTCGTTCTCGACCGGGTCGTGTTCGTGGTCTTGGTGACAGCTCGGGGGTTGGTCTCGTCAGCGGTCGGCGTGTCGTCCTTGGGCAGCAGCAAGCTCTTGAGCAGGACTGATGTCGCGGGCGAGCATGTCGCGACGGACGAGACGGCGCTGCGCACAGCGTCGGCCTGGGTGAGGGGGGGATCCATGGAGAAGGTGTGTAATGGGCTGATTCTTAATCATATCATCGCCGGATCGAGGATTTATCCAAAAGACAGCAATACCCGGGCGTGGGATGGACGCCGGAAGCAATGATGAGGTTGAAGATTGGAAGTTGGAATCTCGAAATGCGGCCCGTTTCGTGTGGTGCACGACACATGGCAGGCAGCTCCAAACAGGGGTTAGCTGATGCCAAATGCGGGCTTGGCTCCACGTCAGAAAAGCTGTCGGGGTTGGCACGGCAACTGCCTAGGGACCGACTCTTGCCTGCCGGCGCGCACAGGGAGCAGGCTTGGCAGGTTCCAAACTTCAACAACTTCCCGTCGGTCGCAAAGTTTCAGTGGGTCCCATTTCCAACGACACCTCGCACACGACGCCAACACGCCCACGCCCACGCCCAACATGAACCGAGTAGCACTCCGACAGGCGCTGCTGGCGCCGGCACTGCGCCAACCGTTTCTGTCCCAAAGACCTCTGGCGCGCGCCGTCAGCTCCGTCGCCGAGCCGTCCTTCTGGAAGTCCCTCGTGCCCAAACCCCTCCGATCGCGATCGCCGACTCGGCTGGGCAAGAAAGCCAAGGTACAAAAAGGGTGGAACCCCGCGACCTTCTTCATCTTCATCTTTTTGTTGATTGGGTCCATGTCCATTCAGATGATCTCGCTCAGGAGAGACTTTGCGACCTTTATGCGGCAGTCCGAAGTCCGGATCGGGCTGCTCCGCGACGTCGTGGAAAAGCTGCAGCGGGGCGAGAAGGTGGACGTGGAACAGGTGTTGGGCACCGGTGACGCCGAGAAGGAGCTGCTGTGGGAGCAAGGTGAGCAGTCCCGGAGTGACCGGTAGGCCAGTGCTGACAGATACGGCAGTCTTGAAAGAAATCGAGCGCGAAGAGCCCGCGAAGAGCCCCCGGAAAAAACAAACCGAGCCGACTCCAGCACCAAGCCCAAAGGCCGATGGTTCTCCTGCGGCAGAGGCTGCGCGGACACAAACGCAGAGCGAGCTCGCAAGCAAGGGCTTCTTTTGAAGCCGGCGACACTATGACTACTGTAACATGTTCTTAAACACAGAGGCCTCGTTCTCGAGCGACCCTAAATCGGGCGAGGCACCCGCTTGGACAAGCGCCGGCAGCAAGCTGTCGGTCGACATCTCCACTCTTACTCCCTGCCCGCCCGTCTGGCTAGGGTCCAGTCCCGCAAAGAAGACATCCTCGCCCCTCACGCCGCCGATGTTTACAATGGCAATCGGCATCCCCCTATCTTTCGCGCGCTTTGCCAGCCTCCACGCCGAATATGTCGCCATGGACGTGCCAAGCACCAGCAGCCGGCCTGCGCCGTCAATCGCATCCTCGGCCGCCTTCTTCACGCTATTCGCGATGCTCTCTCCAAACATGACAACCGCCGGCTTCAAGATGCCGGCATTGCTCGTCGGGCTCCACGCGCCGTCATGATCCACCTCGACCGCCCCCCTCGTCCCGTCCGCGAGCGGCGGCGGACTGCTCAAGCACTTTGGGCAAGCAGGATACCGAAACGTCGTGTATGGCGCCTCGGGCAGCTCGACATCACCATCCGGGTTCATCCTGATTCCCCGGGCCCGCTTCTCGTGCGGGTCCTCAGTCTCGAGTGCGCCCGTGGCAATCGCCTCCTGCAAGAAGGCAGCCCACACGGGATTCAGCCTCGCCAGCTCGCCCTGGAATTGCTCCCTCGGAAACTCATTCCTGCACGACGTGCACACGGTCGACCGCAGATAGCCGTGCAGCTCCAGCGTCGGGGTCCCCGGGTGCGCCCTGGGATGGAACGAGTCGACGTTCTGCGTGACGACGCCCGACACGAAGCCCAGGCGGCCCAGGTCCCGCACGGCGTAGTGGCCCGCGTTGGGCGCGGCGTTGCGCAGCGTCGTCCAGCCGAGGAAGCTGCGCGCCCAGTAGCGCTTGCGGGCCTCGTGGTTGGAGAGGAATTCGTGGTAGTAGATGGGGCGGTACGTCTTGTTGACGCGGTAGGTGCCGTTGGCGCCGCGGTAGTCGGCCAGGCCGCTCGCCACCGAGAGGCCCGCGCCGGTCAGGACGACTGTGGATGGGGGCAGATCCCGGGGCGGCGGGGTGTGGAGGAACTCCTGCAGGGCTGCGATGGCGCCGGGGAGGGAGCGGGCCGTGTGCGGGATGGTGGCGGGCGGCGGGAAGAGCT
Source organism: Chaetomidium leptoderma (assembly GCA_033296705.1). Classification (NCBI taxonomy): domain Eukaryota; kingdom Fungi; phylum Ascomycota; class Sordariomycetes; order Sordariales; family Chaetomiaceae; genus Chaetomidium; species Chaetomidium leptoderma. Next base: position 99,419 of record MU856931.1, on the reverse strand, counting down.
CGGTGTAGGGGATGCGCATGAGCGGTTTCTTCATTTTGGCTGAATTCAGAGATCCAGTGAATACCCAGATAATGCCGATGTAACTTATGGCTTGTGATGCCGACGTGACTTGTGGCTTGTGACTTAATGATCGACCCTGAGCATGAGGCAGGGATGGATCAAGGACTCGTAATCGTCATTTCTGAAAGACGGAGTGGTCTGGTCTCGTCTCCACATGCAATTCGGATGGCCAATGCTCTCGGACCCCTGTGAAACCTTCAATCGGGAACGGCACTTCCGCGTTCCTGGATTCACCTGCAAGGCGGGCGCGCTGTGGTGCGATGTCGGTCGAGTCCAGACAAGATGTGCCCACTGCAACGTGCTTAGTTGCCCCTTACAGCCAGCGCCAGTGACGTGCGAACGGTAATCGCGAATCCGATGTGTAAAATCCCAAAAATCTCCGACGAAGCCGCCCATTCCTGTTCTCAGCCAAATTACACCCAGCACCGAGCTGCAGCAGATTGGCCGACTGCCGCGTCCCTGTCGCCCGCATTTCCTTTTCCCCGGCACTGTCTTACCCCCAATCGCCTGCGGCAGAACCACCGTTTTGATGCCTGCGCTTAATTGCAGGCGCTGTCCGGGCCCTGCGCTGGTGCGGCTGCGTGCGACGACTGCCGCGTCACATCAGCTCCATCCAAGACGGGCTCGGAACGGTCAACCTCCATCCACATTTAGCCATCCCAGCTCGGGGACACATCACCCACAACTCACAGCCGTGCGCATCTTCCAGACCTTTTCTCCCTCGCGGGCATTCACAAACCGGATGAGCCGCTCGCTGCACCCGGAACCGCCATTACCAGCCCCAACAACACCCACAGCGCCGCACATCATGACCAAGACCGGGACGCAGCAACAAACACGAGGCCACGGCCACCACCACCACCACCATGACAACACATACCTCACCTCCAAGAACAAAAACGACGCCGGCGTGCGCATCACCCGCATCGGCCTGTACTCGAATCTCGGCATGGCCATCGCCAAAGGCGCCGGCGGCTACGCCTTCAATTCGCAGTCCATGATCGCCGACGCCTGGCACTCCCTGACCGACCTGGCGTCCGACGTCCTGACGCTGGCCACAGTGAGCTGGAGCCTGCGCCCGCCGACCGAGAGTTTCCCCCAGGGGTTCGGCAAGGTCGAGAGTCTGGGATCGCTGGGCGTGTCGAGCATGCTGCTGTTTGGCGGCCTGTTTATGTGCCTGAGCAGTTGCCAGAGCATATACGCGCAGCTGTTTCTGGATGCCGAGGCTGCGCGCGCGCTGTTGGAGCACGGCCACGGGCACTCGCATGGCCATCACCACCACGGCCATGGGCATGGGGGTGGTGCGCCGAGCTTGCATGCGGCGTGGCTGGCGGCGGGGACGGTGGCGATCAAGGAATGGTTGTACCATGCCAGTATGTCCCCTTTCCTCTTCTTTTCTCCCCATTGACAAAACCCCCCATTGACATTTCCCCCCACTAACATTCCCCCCACAGCCATGAAAGTCGCCCGCGACCGCAAATCCTCGGTGCTCGCCTCCAACGCCGTCCACCACCGCGTCGACTCGCTCACGGGCATCGTCGCGCTGTGCGCCATCCTGGGCGCCAACCTCCTCAAGGACGCCACCTGGCTGGACCCCGTCGGCGGCCTGTTCATCTCCCTGCTCGTCATCCGCGCGGGCTTCACCAACACCCTCTCGGCCCTCTACGAGCTGGCCGACAAGTCCATCGACGAAGAGGTGCGCGAGTCCATCACCAAGCACGTGGGCAAGAGCCTGGCCGAGGCGGCACAACACGAGGAAAATGTGGAGCTGCGCGACGTGACGGGCGTCAAGTCGGGCCAGAACTATCTGGTGGATCTGGAGCTGGGCGTGCCGAGCCTGTGGACGGTGGAGCAGGTGCGCGCCGTCGAGGAGGCCGTGCGCACGCGCGTCGGCGGGAAGGTCAGGGGCGTCCGGCGCGTGCGCATCCGCTTCGTGCCCAAGACGACGCCCGTGCCGTCGGATCGCTTTGACGAGTTTATTCCCGGCGACGTCAGTCCCCGGAGCAGTCCCGAGCCGGAGGAGGAGGAGAATGGGCATGACCATGGGAAGGGGCGCAAGGCGCAGTGAAGGGTTTGCCTGCCGCATACCATAGAGTGCCGGAGATGAGGGATGCGGGCCTCACATCTGTGTTGAGGATTCATGTATCATACCTTCTACCCATGTGCATGCGTACTCAAGTGCGGACCCCCAGTCTCAGTCAGACAACCCGTCCAGAAATCAGCACCATGGATTGCAAAAACATAAATTCACAACGTACCCTCAGCACTGGAAGTGTGAACCCCAGGAAATGTAACCTTTTGTTGTCTGCCACCTGTGACTGTCAACTCACAACTCATCAAGCCTCCTTGCCAGCCCTAGCACATAAACTCACCGAGTCTAGGCCTCATACATCCCCCGCCCATGCAGAACAAGCCGTCTATCCCAGCGGGTAACGCAGTATATTACTCAATTATAGCCTCCCTCGCCCGGAAATGCAACAGCAGATTAACCAGACGCCTCGCCTGCCCACTCATATATCCTGAGCGAAGCCATGCATTGCCAGACAAAAACCAAACAAAACCAAACAGACAGACAAACAGCAACAAAATTCTATGTCCCCTCTCCCCTCTCCCCTCACTAAAATCGCCCCCCATATTCCCCTCTCGAGTACCCGAGTATTGACTAGGTACCTCACATATGCCCCTCCTTCTCCTCCAACTCCCGCATATACTTGACAAAAGTCTTCTTATGCGTCTACACAAACCAGTCAGTCAGCACATCTCATTGCCACACAACTCAAGAGAGAGAGAGAAAGAAAAATAAACTTACCATGCCCGCATATTGCCCATCCCTCAACACACACACATACCTCAACCCCAGCTTCACAAAACACTCATACACCAAATCCATCGGCGACCTGATATCCAACGCAACCGGTGCCTACATTTTTTTCTCGGGTCAGCAAAGAACCATCCAAAGAAAAAAGACAGAAAGAAAAGACAGAAAGAAAAAAACTCACAGGATCAATAAACGGCGTAAAATCCGTCGGATCCGGCAGCCCATCATCCGAATCGTCGATGCTCGGCACCGGCGCCATCAAGCACATGCTCGAGGCCTCGTCGCGCAGGTTGTCGAGCGCATACTCGAGGTCGGGGGCCGGGATCAGGCCCACGAGGATGCCGTCGCGGATGATGGGCAGGCCGCCGTCCAGCTCGCCGGCGCGGTGCAGCAGCTCGAGCTTGGTGCGCAGGCTGAGCGCGGGCACCACGGGCGAGTTGCTGATGTCGATGGTGCGCTCCTTGCGCACGCGCGGCACGATGTCGGCCAGGTCCGAGGTGAAGATGGGCTTGTGTTTGTTGTTGAGGTAGGGGTACGAGTTCATTTCGGTGAGGAGGTCCTAGGCGGGGGTTAGTCGAGAGGAGGGGGTTGAGACTAGAGAGTCGAGAGGAGGGGGTTGAGACTAGAGAGTCGAGACTGGGGAATCAAGACTAGAGAGTCCAGACTAGAGAGTCCAGACTAGAGAGTCCAGACTAGAGAGAGGGTGCAGCGCAAAACGTACATAGATACTCAATGGCTCGATCGCATCGGCTGTCCATTTGGCAACTAGAATGGCCAGGGAAAAGGGCAGGACATAGTCGAGACTGCCGGTGAGCTCAAAGAGAATAACCGCAAGGGTGACCGAGAGCCGCGTGACGCCACACATGGTGGACCCGGCAGCGATGAGGCCGTACACGCCGGGCTGGATGCACGTGGCATTGGGCATCTTGCCGCAGGTGCCCCAGACGCCCCATTCGGGCGTGGCCATGACGACCCATTGCACGACATGTCCGATCAGGCGGCCCATGAGACCGCCGACCACCATGGACGGCACGTAGATGCCGGCTGGGACTTTCTGTTTCCTGTCAGTCACTAACCCAAAACCAAAAGCGGCGGCCCGACTCACAATGCCAAAGGTAATGATGGTCAGCAGCCCCTTGATCAAGAAGGCCGCAAACAGGTTCAGAAGGATGGGCGGGATATCGCCAATCTCCTCGGGGCACAATCCCAAGTCCTCGAGGTTGTTGTCCCGATCGTCGCACGGCGCTGCCAGGTTATACAACAGCTTCGCCACGGGCAGCTTGGTCAAGCCATTCCAGTACCCAATCAAGCCCGTCACAAAGGCAACAAGCACGACCTCGAGGAGCGGGTACGCCTTGATGACGGGGATCCGGCGGAATGTCTTGGCCCAGTGCCGTGACGCCTTGATAAACAGGGCGCCCGCGGCCCCGCCAAAGACGCCCACCATGATGAAGCTGATAATCTCAAAGTACTCCCAGTCGACGAGGTAGCGCACCTGGAACATGACAATCTTGTGCGTCCCGTAGGGGTTCAAAAACTTGAGCGTCAGGGCGGCCGTGATGCAGCAGAAGAAGGTCCGGAAGAGCGTCTTGGCCGGGAAGAAGTAGGCCACTTCCTCCAGACCAAAGAGCACACCGCCCAGCGGGGCACCAAAAGCCACGGCAACACCTGCTGCTGCGGCCGCCGAGAGGACCTCGCGCCTCTTGGCGTCGTTGCGGTCGTACTTGGTGAAGAGACGGCAGGCAATGTTGCCGACGCAGGTGGCGATGTGGACGTAGGGCCCTTCCTTACCTAGACTCAGGCCAGAGGCGACGCTCAGAATCAGGCCGATGGTCTTGATGATGAGTGTCTTGAGACCCAAGAAGCCGTGCAGCACGAAACCGCTGAGGATGACGCGGACTTCAGCAACACCGCTGCCGGCGGCCGAGTAGTAGATCATGGGGGCATCCTCAGTCTTTCCGCGCGCCCGCCGAGGGCTGACGTTGGCCCCCTCCGCCTCGTTCTCGGGCGGCGGCGCGGCAGCCTCGGCAGCGAGGTTTTCGTCTAGCGTCGTCAGTCGGTAGGCCGAGGGCACGACTGTCTTGGTGGTGAGGCTGAGGAGGCAAGACAGGCTGGCCAGCGTGATGACGGCCAGGATGTAGACAATGTACTCGGTCCACCTCTCGCCGAACGGGTACCCCTGGAGGACCTCGCCCCAGTCCCGCCAGTCCGTACAGGGGCCGTGAGGGCAGCATTTCTAGGACGGTCAGCCTCGCAACCACGGCACGGCTTGTCAAACACGCACCTTTTCATTCATCAGCCACCCCTTGGCACAATACCCATCCTTGAAGTCAAAGACGGTCGCCTCGCTGACGTTGACGACATAGGCAAGCACGGCGACAATAAAGCCCACCAGGGCACTCAGCAGCCAGCCCTGGGCGCCGTCAAACAGCACATAGACGCGGCCCCAAAAGTCCTTGCGGCTGCGCAGGGCCTTGACCCGATAGGCGTCGGCGATGCTGTCGTGGACCCAATCGGTCGACGTGAACTGATCGTACCAGACACGGTCGTCGGGGAAGATGGAGCCCTTGGAGTCGGCCATGGAGGACTCCTGGCGTTCCCCGAGGGCGTGTATGAGGCGCTGACCCCACGAGTTGGCGCGGCTGTGGTGGCGGATGCTCTTTACGCTGTCTGAGAGGTGGTTAGCCGGTGGAAAGGAGGCTATGTAAATGTAGGGCTTGACTTGGTGCATACCCGCATAACTCTGGTTCCTCGTCAGGTGGGGTACCCTGGGCGAGCCATGGGCGCTGTGGATGCGGACGCGCGCTGTTCGTGCCCCGCCGAGGAGAGGCGAGCGCTCGTCTGGGGGGTCGGCGTTGTGGGAGGGTCTCCGGCTCATGGCGGCCGGTCGACGGACGCTGGTCGGCGAGTTGGGCAGCGAGAGGTGGTGGCCCGGCTGTTCGGCGCTGCTGCCGTTGTTATCGTTGCCGGCAGCAGCGGCGGCCACGTCGGGCAGACGGGGCCCGTGTCGTCGACTTGCCATGCGGGGGGTTGTGGATCGAGAGAGGGGAGGGCTTCGTGGGACGGTGACGTCGAGACGTGCGTCGTAAGAACGGGTAGTGCCGGTGTCGTCACTGTCCAACGTTGTGTGGTTAGACCAGGCCTGTCTCTCCCGGGATGGCCGACTTACCTTCCACTCAGGTGTCCGGGGATGAATTACGCAGGGGACTCGAAATATGCATCGCGTGAGGCAAGCGGAGCCTCGGGCGCGGTATGACGGAAACCAACAGACAGGCAAAGCCAAGGCAATGAATGCAGGGCACAACAAGGAGAACTATTGTCTTGTATTGCGGTGCAAAGGAAACGATGTCGCCCGCTCAAAGCTAACCAGGAAAGCAAGGAAACGACCAGCAGTGTTGCCGCGATAGGCGGCAGTAAAGCCGGACTCGGGAGGTTTGGTTTCGGGGGTGGAGAAGAGGATGGCTGATGGGCCAGGATTCGCGGTTGTTTGGCTTGTGCCGACCCCCACGTGCACACTTTGGTGTCTCACTTGGCGTCATGGAGCGCTGCGCCAGAGGCCCAGACGAGCGCAGCAGCCCGTCAGACGCCCTGTCATTTTGCCGTGGTGGTGGTACGGAATGGCACTGTGCGGCCTGATTTCTGTTGCTGTCAACGTTCTCGGCGACAATGGCCTCCAAACAAATTATTTCCGTATGTGCATATGGACAAAGGTGCTCGGATGAGCTCGGCATCAACAGCCGGCGGGCACAAAGCGGTGTGCTTCCAGGTTGGAGTTGGCCGACTCAGGGCCTCGCAGCGGACGCGGGATGGACAGCGGATCCCTACTGTGCAGTTATGTCATCGATCGCCCCGCCCATTGGCCGCTTTTTTTAGGGGCTCTGGGGGCTGCAGCCACGGCCGGCCAGAGATGACAAAGGATTCAGGAACTGGGGAAGTGGGCACCGGCCGCTGAAACCACCTGCAGCCCGGTCCTTGGCAGCTGCCTACGGAACGTCGCCGGAGCGAAGCCACTGAAGCCGCCGAACAAAGACGTTGTATCTCGGGGGGCAGCGAAGTTTGTTAGAACGGAAAACGTCGATATCCGTGGTGCATGACCCGGACAAACGCAGCGCAAGAGTGGCGATGATTTGAGCACACAAATCGCCGTGGCAAGATGGAGAAGGAAGAAAAGGGAGAGAAAAAGCGGCAGCGGGCTGTGCCAAAATTCGGATCCTTCAAGCCGAAACCCACCGTCGAGTCCGGCCCCGACACTCGGGCCACGTCGGAAGAGGCCGGGGCCCGCAGAGAGGATGATCGCGCGGGGGGGGAGAGGCGGAGTGAAGGCCGAAAGGAGCATGGGCGTCGCCATCATGAGCGTGGACGAGAACACCCACATTCTGATCGGGAACGGGATCGCCATCGTGAGAGGGGAAAGGACGGCGGCCGGGAGAGGGAGGGGGGAAAAGACAGCGGCCGGGAGAGGGAGCGGGACAAGGAAAGGGAGCGGGACAGGACTCGGGGCAGGGAAAGGGAAAGAGACCGTGGACGGGAAAGCCACCGCGATCGCCATGAACGACGTGCCTCGCGGTCGGGTAGTCCAACAACCACACCAAAAACCACCAGGAACGCACAAGCAGACCCCGCCCCCTTAAACGACCTCTTCGTCATCGAGAAAAATGGCGACCCGCTCATCCTGCAGTTCGGGAGCAACGACCGTTCCAAGGTCCCCGCCTACTACCGCTTCGGCGGGGGCCGGATCATAGGCTCGCCCGGCTTCCTCAGCATCCACCGCGACGGCCCCCAGCAGCAGTTCACCATCCGAGGCCCCGGAGAAGGCAGCGGCAGCGGCTCAGCCTTCCGCGACAAGGCCCTCGTCGCAGCAGCCAGTCGCGCAACATCCAAGCGCGTCAAACCCTCCGCAGACACGGCCCTCCCCGCCGCATCAGACGATTTCATCCCCCTCGGCCCGCCCCGCAAACGAAAACGCGACCAAGACGACCCGGCAACAACCCCCGACTACCGCTCCATCCACGGCAAAGCCCGTCCCGACGACCCCTCCGACTCGGACTCGTCCTCCCCTTCCCGCTCCCCCTCCCCCTCCCCCTCCCACGCCAACCCCGATCAATCCACCCCCAAAACCCGCTCCATCGCCCTCTCTCGCCACGTCAAATCCAACCCCGCCGACATCCCCGCCTGGCTAGAACTCATCGCCCTCCAAGACACCCTCTTCTCCTCCCACTCTACCAGCAACAGCAGCGGCTCATCCAAAAGAACCGCCGACGAAACCAAATCCCTCGCCGAGCTGAAACTGTCGCTGTATCAAGAGGCCCTGCCCCACGCGGCTGGCTGCCCGCCGGGGGAGAGAGAGGCGTTGGTGCTGGGGATGATGCGTGAGGGGGCCAAGGTCTGGGGGGAGGCGGTGCTGGTGAGGAAATGGGACGAGGTTGTCCAGGAGGAGGGGGGTGGGGGTGGGTTTGGGTTGTGGAGGGGGCGGTTGGATTTTGAGATGGGAAGAAGAAGGGTGACGGCGTTTGGGGTGGAGGAGGTGAGGGGGTTGGTTACCGGGAAGTTGCATTCGTTGGGGGAGGCGCTTCTTCTTCTTCAAGGGGTTGCTGGCGGAAAGCAAGAGGAGGAATTGTGTGGGCAGGTGGTGTATGTCTTTTTGAGGCTGACGAGGTTTCTGCAGGACGCTGGGTTTGGGGAACTGGCGGTTGCCGCGTGGCAGGCGGTGCTGGAGATGACGTTTTGCCGGCCGCGGGATGACTACAGCGCCGAATCGGCTCGAGCCTCGTTTGCTGACTTTTGGGAGAGCGAGGTTGCCCGGATAGGGGAGGAGGGTGCCAAAGGGTGGCGGCAGTTTGTGGAGGCCGGGGATGACATGGCTGATCCGCCCGAGGCCGTAGAGAGTAAGCACAGTGAGCTGCCAAAGACGACTGACCCGTTCAAAGCTTGGGCGGCGACGGAACAGCAAGCCACGGAGAAGGCGCGCATGCCAGCGAGGACGCTCGATGAAGGGACCGAGGATGACCCGTTCAGGGTCGTCATGTTCTCGGATATCAGGGATTTCCTCGTCTGGTTTCCGTCCGACATAATTCCGCGGGTTAAGCCTCTGCTGGCGGATGCCTTTCTGGTCTTTTGTGGCCTCCCACCGGCGGCCTTGTCTGGCGAAAAGTTTGCTACGATGCTGAACGACCCCTTCGTTGCCGGTAAAGGACAGGGGCTCCATCTCGGCTTGCAGAGGGACGAAGCTGGGACCACGCTCGATCTCTCGAGACGGCCCCCTGAGTTCAAGCAACAGGGCGGCAGCATGGCCATCTCACCCGATGTCCTTTTCTCTGGGGACTCGTGGTTCCGATACCTTGACAAATGGTCAAATATGCACGAGCCAGGAGACACACAGGCCGAGATTTCCTGGGTGCTCCGCACGCTCGGCTACCTCGTCAAAGACTGCGGTATGGAGGCGGTCGCCGAGTATTATCTGGCGATGGAATGGTTGAACGCGCCCACCGGAGCGAGGAAGGTCGCAAAGGGGCTTCTGAAGCAGTACAGCTCCAACATCAGGCTGTACAATGCGTATGCTCTGGTCGAGTGGGCGAACCACAACACCGAGGTTTCCCACAAGGTTCTGTCGTCGGCGACTGGTTTAGCACTGGTAGGTGAGACTCTCGGTGCGGCTTTCCGCAACGCTAACGCGTCCGTAGCCATCTACATCCAGCAGTCAGCTGCTTTGGAACACCTGGGCTTGGATCCATCTCGAGTCCGGCCAGAAGGACATGGCGCTCGCCCGTCTCTGCTCATCCGTGGAAACGGGCGGCTCGGCCGTCTCTCCCGTGCTGATCCTCAAAGCCAGGTCCCACTTGTCCAGCACCCGAGACTACTCGCTCTCATCCCAGCATCTGGAGGCCGCAGCACAGCATGCCGAGAGCATCATGCTCCTCGAGTATCTCGCCGCAGAAGCAGGCAACGAACCAACCTCGGAGACGCAGGGCAGCATAACCGCCGCCCTCTCCACCATCCAGGCCTTCTCCCGCGAGCTCGAGTCCCGCAAGCTAAGCAGCTCCCCGCATCACGAACGCCTCCTCCAAACCGCCGCGCGATTGCTCTACCACCACGCGACGCACGGGTAAGCCACAGCCTCATCAACCAACCAACCCTTACTAACACCCCCACAGCCCCTACCGCCCATCCTACGTCCGCGCCCAACTCGAAACCCTCCTCCACCTCTTCCCGCACAACACAATCTTCCTCTCCCTCTTCGCCTGGTGCCAACCCGCGCTCCGCATCGACGACCCCGTCCGGACCATCCTCCAGACCCTCTCCCTCTCCGAACCCCACAACGAATACCTCAGCACCCACCGCTTCGCCATCGCGCACGAAGCGCGCGTCGGGACGGCACACTCGGTCCGGGCGGCCTTTGAGGCGGCGCTTCTGGAGGGTAGTAGTGTCGAGCTGTGGAGGGCATACGTGCGGTTTTGTGCGGGGGAGCGCGAGTTGCGGGGCAAGGCGAGGGAGGTGTTTTACCGGGCGATTGGGGCTTGTCCTTGGGCGAAGGGGGTTTATATGGAGGCTTTTTGTATGGTGGGCGGGGGGTTGCTGGGTGGGGATGAACTGAGGGGTGTGGTTGAGACTGTGGCGGCGAGGGGGTTGAGGGTGCATGTGGATTTGGAGGGGTTTTTGGAGGGGGGTGGGGGGAGGTGAGATGGGCAGCTGGTCGAGCTCTCGGGATTATGAGCAACCAGCGGCTTCTTGCTCAAGAGTTGAATGTGGCGGGCCATCGTTTACCGACACCATGATCCGCGATGCCTTGACGCCGTCTAGGAACCTTTGATTTCAACCGGGCTGTTCTAGTACCCTACGATCACCCAAGACCAGCTCTATCACATACCCCCTTTATATGCTCGCCGAAATGTCCAGTCAGCCCAAACAAAGACTGTATGTACAACACCAACCGGAACCACCCCCCGCGATATGTCACTCACACAAAACACAAGAAACGACAGAAAAGACAAACAAGCCACTCACAACAGACTGACTGATGCCCGCTCCAAAATTAGCCCTCAGCTTCGCCGCAAAACAAGTGATACACCGCCATGCCCCACGTGCTGTTCGTTGCAACCCCAACGCTCCCGCCCCGAAATGATTGGGTGACAGCGATGCCGTTACAGCTCAGCTGGTGAGGCGGGCTGCAGCTCGAGCTGCTGCATGCAGGCTTTATTTCAGCTGGGGCGGTTGGTTGCCGGCTTGCTGGTTGGTTTGTCGAACTTGGTGGCTTTGCTATTGGCTGGACAGAGGTTCGGGATTCAGGGGTTGTTGGTGGGTGCTTTGTGTAAGGGGAGATAGATCTCTAACATGATTCAAGCGATGGAGGGAGACAGGACTTGCAGAGACAGCTCGGTGTACTTGTTCCCCTGGTCTAATGCCTGCTACATGTAGAATCGCAAATGTCCAGCAACATGATCTCTCTGTACATAGAAAAACCCACATGCAGTCGGTTCCTGATCCGAGAACCCGCGGGTTGTAAACACCACATACTCCCCAACTCCCAACACAACCCCCCCCCCACCCTCCCTCACCCCTATCCCAATTCCAGGGGCTCATCCTCCCACGGCGTCATCACCCAATCCCTAGTCCGGAGCTTCTAGCTCCTGGCCAAGCTGAGCAACCCGCTCGCGGCCCCGCCCCGGCTCTCCATGTCCTCTTCCAGGCCCCTCCCCCCCCTTGACGACGACGCCGACGCCACCACATCTGTCGCCGTGCGCGGCCGGGGCGGCACCACCGCCTCCGAGTACCTCCTCCAATCGTAGCTAGCAGCCTGTACTTCTGACTGCCGTCGCTGGTGGTGGTGGGGCTGTTGTTGTGGTTGTTGTTGGTGCTGTTGTAAAGAATGCTGCTGCTGCTGCTGCTGTTGCTGTTGCTGTTGCTGTTGCTGTTGCTGTCTCCGCTGGCCCAGCGCCTCCAGCATCTGCCTCATGGGCGCCATCGCCCTCGCAATCTCCCCCAGCTCGGCGCTGGCACTGACGACGCCACTACTACTTCCCCTCCGCGCCGGCGCGCCAGGCAGCGGCCTCCTGCTTACTGCCGGGGGCGGCGGGAACGAAGCCGACACCGACGTGCCCTGGTGAGAAGGGCCCCCTTGCTTCTGACTCTCCGAAAACGACACGGCCCGCGCAAGGCTCCGCTGAAGCCCGATCGGCCGCGCCTCCAGCCGGTCCAGCGGCACGTCTGTCTGGCCGGTGCGGACTTTGTAACTTGCCAGCCCGAGGCGGAGGCGAAGGATTTCTGCTTTCTATTTTGTTTTGTGTATCAGCATCCATGTTCTAGATGGGGCAAGCGAGTTCGGGAAGGAATGACAGCGGACATACCTCTCGAGCCTGCTCGCGCGTCAACCTCGGTCTTGCACGCAACGGCGGGGCCGGTAACGGGGCGGCTGCAGCACGTGCCGGTGCTGGTCCAGTAGCATCCGGCTCGGTGAGGATTGTGGCCTGGGAGTTGTCGACGGCCGAGGTGTCGAACATGGAAGACGCATCCGGGGACGCGGAGCGGTGGCGGGTTGTGGCGGTGGTTCTAGACGTAGATGTCGAGGAGGGCGGGGACTTGGCGGGGTGTTAGTATACCAACAGGGCGAGGAGACTGAAGACAAGACATACCTCTGGCCGAGGCTGAGCGTCTTCCCTCGTGTTGTCGAGACACGGCCTCTTGGGTGCCGGCTCGCTGGTCTCTGTCTCGTTGACACGCGATGCCGCGGGCGGAGTGGGGGAGCAGCGTTTCCTCGAGTCGGCGCCCATCTCGGGCGTACGTGACCACACACGGGTCGGGGACGTCACTGTCATGGTGTGCTGCGGCGCGACAGCCTTTGCCTTGACTGGACTGTGCCCCGCCAACAGCTGCTTGCCATCGTGCTTCACCTTGGGCGAGGAGCACGCGTTGGGGTCGAGCGCACCGAGGACGCGACGTTTGACTGGCGATGCATCCATCTTGGCGATCGGTACTTGGCTGTGTGAAAGAGACAAACGACCACTCGTAGAAGAGACAAACGACCACTCGGAGAAAGAGAGAGAAATCGACAATGCGCGTTGCAAAAGTGCTGAAGAACAAGACACACCCCAACCCCCAGGTCAGAACGGGAAGGCGTCGAATAATAAACGAAAAGGCAAACCCCCGTCCGTCGGCCACAACCGCGGAGCCAAGTCACACGCGTCGGTGGTGGGACACGAAAAGCAATCCACACACACGCGGCCAGAAGGCACTCTAATCTGGCCGGCAGTGGAGCAGCCCGCCCAAATCTGGCACTTTGTAAATACGCGTTTTGCCCCAGAGAGCGCGTCTGCCACGGCCAACCCTGGCCAGGGTTGCGCTAACCCCAAGACCCTGGGCCAGGAACCCGGTTCGATGGAGATCGTCCCGCCCACTGAATTACAGGGATCAACGCGCCGCGCTTCAGGGGTCCTGGTCCACTGCGGGGCTGGTCTGAACTCAACCGCGACTTGCAGAGTCTCACAGTGCGTTCTTCAACCACTTTGAGGAATCACCAGCAACCATCCCAGTACTCGCATTAGACTACGGCACCCCATCATGGCATAAACATCAAATTCAACCACCATCCACAAAACACCAAGCCAAATCGTGACAATGTACATGAATGGGTATCACCCCTGCCTGATTGTTACCTGCAAAGACACGCCCGAGCCCGACCAGAAACTCCTCCGAGTCCGCCCAATGACCACAGCCTGCCCGCCCCAAGTGGCCGACAGCAAATACAAGAAGGAGAAAAGAAAGACAAGAACAGAGAAACCCAACCACAAACCAAACCTCCATACGACGCCAACCGCCTTTTCCGCCGAGTCCCGCCCCCACAATGCTTGATCCACGGCCCAATGTAACCCCTCATTCAACTCATCATCTCCAACGCTGTCTCCCAGACATGTCGTTATGATCCCCCCTAAGTATGCGCAAAAAAAAAAATCCAAACCCCCTACGACGAGTACAGCGACTGGTCCACGTTAAACGGCTTGGAAAAGTCATTCTGCATCTCGTCCAGCGAAAACATCATCGAGTCGTTGGCAAACATGTCGGCGTCGGGCGACTCAAAGTTCTCCATGTTGATGTTGTTCATCTCCCAGAGGACGCCGCTGTCGAGCGGCTGCCACGACAGATCGATTTCCAGCGCCGCATTCTCGGCAATGTCACTCGACTCCGACACCCCGCTGTCCTTGCTCGACTCGGGCGTGTCGTTCGGCGTCAGCGACCGATACGTGCCAAAGTCGGGCGCAAAATGTCCCGTCACGGCCTCCAGCGAGCGGCCGAGGCCCGAAAACAGGTCCTGCGGGTCGACCGTCGAGTTTGCCCACGCGTTATCCATGACGGGGGGCTGAGGAGTCCCGGCGCCTGCCGCGCTGCCCTGCCCTTGCATCGACGCCCCTTGGGACATCGGGGGTGCTCCCGGCTTTTGGCCCTGTGTCGAACGGCTGATGCTCATAGCGGCCGCCGCGGGAGTCGGGGGTGCCTGACCGCTAGGCTTGGGGGTGGCCATTGGCTTGCCTTGCACATCCAGGCCCAGGCTAGCAGCCATGTTCTCCTGGAAAAAGCCAACGGCATTATCGAATGGCCTGATGTGCTCTTCCTGGCGGTGGGCGTTAAGCGCTTCCTCGGTGGGGAAGCCTGTCGAATTCATCTCGCAGCCCATTTCCGGGCACGTTAGCTTGGGCGGCTCTGGCTTCCTGACAGCCACGGGGGACGGTGCGTTGACCTGCGGCGATGACGAGCCGGCCGTCGGATGCTGAGCCACGGGAGGGGACGCCTGTCCGGCGCCGGTCTTGGCCTTCTTCCGGGCGGGCGGGATGACCAGGTTCGCTTGCGTGACGCGTTGCTCGCCATAGTACTCGGGGTTGCCGGCGGGTGACTTCTGGACGCCGAATTGGAACGGCGGCTGAGATGTGGTCGGCGCCGCGGGAGCCTGGCCCGTCTTGGCGACGGTCCGGTTCTGCGCTTGCTTGAGAGCCTGGGTCTGTTTCTCCAGGTTGGCGGCACTCAACGGCGACGGCTGCGGTGTGCGTTGGCTTTCGGGCTGGGCTCCGGTGGCTGCGCCTTCCTGGCTTGCTGATCGCTTCAGAATGCCAATGTCCTGCAGCATGCTGTCGATCATATTGATATATTGGTCCAACTCGTCCTTGGGCATGCTGAACGTCGTCTCCCGCAGCTGTAACATGGTCTCGCTGTCGACGAACTGCTTGGCCACCTTGTAGCGCTACAAAAGGCATTAGCAACATTCCGCGCAGTAAAGGGATCAATGCATACCATCTTGAGGAACATTCTCGCCCGCGAGTCGTCTTTGGTGAGCTGGTACCATCTCAAAAAATTTTGAGCCGTGCGGAGCTGTTTGGTCTTATCGGCTGCCTTGGTGAGCTTGAGGCGAGTCTCGTTGAGCTCGGCAATCGACATGGGTATCTCGACGTCCAGATGCGCCTCCTGGTACGCAAGCCTTTGGGACTCTCCTGCAAGCTCCCTCAATCGAGTGACAGCGTCGTTGCTCAAGCCCTGCCTCATCTGGCCTCGCATCAACATCGATTTTTGCTCCGGTGTGAGCTTTGCCAACTGCTCCGGCGATAGCCTGGCAAACTGTTCCGCCGTCAGCTTCATAGGCTGTCCCGCGTTTGGCTTCGCAGCCGCGGGCGGAGGCCGGGCGTCCGCTTGGGGGGCGGGCCGTTGCACGGCATTGCTTGGCTGGTTGGGCACGTCGCTCGCATCGTCTGGGTTTGGCCGCTTCAGACTCCTCGAAGCCGCCGCAGGCGAAGGGTTTGGCGGCGAACGTTTCAGGCTTCCCGACGCAGGAGCGGCGGTCGCCACCTCCACTGCCGGCGCGCCCACAGCCTTCTGCTGAGTAGCTTGGTGTTGAACAACGCCCTGTGCTGCGCCCAGGTGCGGTGTCGGGGCGACGCCAGCCTGCTGGGTGGTCGGAGTGGGAGGAACCGGCACGGCAGCTGTCGGAACCCCCGAAAGAGCATTGTTATTGGCCCGGGCTTGTTGAGATTGCTGGAATTGCTCCCAAGCCTTCCTCGCAAAGGTTTCCGCTCTATGCTTCCTCAGAAACCCAGTGGCAACCTCGTCCGACACACTCTGGAGCTGCGGTTGCTGGCGGCGGGCGTGTTCGACTTCCTGCCGGGTCAGGTGGAAGAGACTGGCCGGGTACGAGTGTCCGGGAGGCAGAGGCGGCGGCTGAAACCCCAGTTGCTGAGGAAAGGGCGCGTTCGGAGGTCGAGCGCCTGCCGCCGGGGCCGCGGCCGCGGCTTGCTTCTTCCTGTTGTTGTCCACCATGGCCTTGAACTGCATCGCCTGCCAGTTATTGAGCTGGGAGATCATCGGGTCCGGGATGACGCCCGGGTTGGCTTGGAGGAACTGCTTCAGTTGGCCCCATTTCCGAATATCGCCCGTGAGAGGACCGCGCAGGCGGGCCAGTATTGTCGGAGGTACGTCCATTTGGTTCATTGCGGCTCGGCCTTGCGGGGTCTGGATGAGGCTTATGAGCTGCTCCTTCTCGGCTTGCTGCTGCTGTTGCTGCTGCATGGTCATTGGCTGAGGCACGGCCTGCATTGGGCCATTGCCCTTTTGGTTTGCGTTGGCCATAGCCGCCTGGTTCGGGCCGCCCATCGGACCAGGTTGGGCTTGTCCAGGGATTCCGGGCATCATGCCCGGCTTGGGGCCCTGGAAGCCGTTATTTGGCTGCAGCTTCGCAAGGAACTCCATCATGGCGGTGTTATCCTGTGGCGCGCCCATGGCGGCGCGGGCGTCGGGATTGAGGTTCGCCAACATGCCTGCCATGGCCTGGTTGTTCATGTTCCCCTGCAGCGACGGCGGCCTCGTGTTGTTCTGGTGGTTGAATTGCGGGTTGAGGGTGGCCGCCATGGGCGCATTGCCCTGGTTCATTGGCTGCCCGTTCCCTTGGCCCATAGGCACGGGAGGCTGCCGCATCGGCGCGTTGAGCGTGTTCATCGCCGGGCTTTGGGAAGGTTGGGGCGCGCCGTTCGGGGTCGGCATACCTCCTGGCTGGCCTGGCATGGGCCGGCCGGCAAAGGTCCGCACTCCCGGCTGTGCCTGGGCTTGGGCAGCCGCGGGGTCCATCTTGACCTGCGGCATGCCGAATGTCTGCGGCATCTGAGGGCGCGCCGCCTGGTTGGGGCCTTGTTGGTTGCCAGGCGTAGCTTGCGGCGGAATGCCGGCCATCGGACCCGGCGTCGCATTCCGACCGGGAGCGGTACTGGCCGGTACCACCGTCTGCCCGGCTTGCTGCGCGAGTAGGCCCATCTGCTGTTCGTTGCGGATGCTCTCCATGTTTGGCGCAAACGCTTTCCCATCGGGCATGACGCCCTGTTGGGCCATGGTTCCCATGAGGGCCGGGTTCATCTGACCCTGGTGCTGCTGTGCTTGCGGCATCATATTCGCCGGCATGCCTGGTCGTGCCTGCATCATGTTCATGTTCCTCTGATGCGCCGCCTGCTTGAGCTGGTTGAGGGCGTGGTTCTGGTAGAAGGTGAAGATGAGGTCCTTGTGTTGGGCGGCGTACTCTTGCATTTGAGCCTGCGACATCCTCTGCTGCATTAGGTGCCGGATGTTGTTCTTGGTTTGATCATCGGCCGCGCTCATCAGCTTCACGGCGATATCGTTCACCCGGATTCTATCCTGCTGACTCAATCGGCTCAGGGGGTCGATCTGGAAGACGGGCGGTTGCCGCGCCTGTGGCATCTGCATCTGGAATTGGCGCTGGTCCGGCCGGTTCTGGAGCATGCCTTGGGCGGTCATCCCCATGCCCATTTGTTGTTGTTGTTGAGGCACGCCAGGGATTTGCATCGGGTTCTGCATCGGATTCTGCATCTGGTTCTGCATCGGGTTTTGCATCTGGTTCTGCATCGGCTGGAATCCGTGTTGAGGCGGCTGACCCAAGCCCCTCGCGGCCATCTGGCTCATCATGTACTGTTGCTGCCGCTGTTGGACCGCCTGTAGCTGAGCTTGCCTCGCAGCGTCGTTGCTCAGCTGGTTCTGAAGATCCGGGGCGTGGCCCTGCCGCCGCTTGACCATCTCTGCAGTCCTCGTCGCCACAGCGTGCTCGTACGATTGCTACGCCCGTGTTAGCCAAATCAACACCCGGCGGCTTCCAAGGTGGGTTGCCTACCTTGTCTGGAGAGTGCAAGAATGCTTTCTTCTCGCTGTCTAATGCCGACTGGCAGACCTTTTGCCAATCGGCGTCGGGGAAGGCCAGAATGGAGTTTGACACCCTATGAAATCGTTAGCCGTCTTCGATGCTAACAAGAAGTTGGACAACTCCGTACAGATTAGCGGCTTTCGCAAAACGATCGCCTACGCTGACGCCGCTCTGCCATGAGTTCAGGGGCGCCATATTCATGCTCTGCAGCAAGTTGCTGTAGACTAGGTTGTTTAGTTGTTTGTTGTGTTGCGGCGGCTGCTGCTGCTGCTGCTGCTGTTGCTGTTGTTGTTGCTGCTGTTGTTGTTGCTGCTGCTGTTGTTGCTGCAGCATCATCAGCTGGCCGTTCGCGACCATCTGCGGTATATTGCTGGCCATCGCCGCGGAAGTATCGTGGCTATCAGGCCCAGATGGCTTTTGACACTGTCAAACAACGACAAGGTGGCGTGATACCCGGAGCAAAAGTGTCGGGGGTGACCGGCTTCCGCACACTTGCTCGAGGGCCAGCCGTCGTGAAGAGAGAAAAGGTCCAGCGCCTCCAAAGAGTGAGAGCTCGGCAGGTGGGTCGTGTAGCGTGTACGGCAAGTGCCCATATAACAACGGAGCGCGGCGGTGAACCTGCAGAAAGAGTATGGGTAAAGCCAAACACCGCGGCGGTGTCTCGCGGTAGACCGAGCGACCGACTAGGCCGTGCCAGCCACCGACAGACAAGCCGAGTGCAAATCAGACGGTTGCGTAAGCGATTCGAGTTTCAAAATCGGGATTCGTGGTGGACCGGGTGACGAGTCGTCGGCGCAGCGACCGCATCTGTTTCCACGGCGGCGCTCTCGAAGATTGACGAGGTTTCTGGCCGAAGTCGAATTGTCGGTCCGAATTGCAATCGATGCCCCCGTGGCCGAATGGGTTCTCCGCTCTGTCCTGGCGGTGCCTCTTCCTCCTCGTCGGCGGTGGTGTTGGTAGAGGTGGAGGTGATGATCTCTGGCAATGGTGGCGGCGGGAGGATCTCGACAGGAGCCGACGATAACGAGCAGCAAAAATCCAACAGCAAAAGCCCAAAGCGACGCAAAAGGGGGGGCGAATGAAACAATATATAAACCCGAGGCAACGCGCAGCTGCAGCAGGACAAATGAATGCCGCAGAAAGAGGGCGAGACTGACTCTGACTGTGGGTGCGGGTGCCTGGCAGCATGGAGTGGGTGGGAAACGATGAAGCGGAACGGGGAAGGGAAAGACGGGACCTGGCACGAGGATGTGGGCTCAATCGCCAAGCCTTGAGTGCTGCTGGGCGGTTAAGTGGGTCCCAGACCACGAGCCAAGACCAAAGACGAAGGCCAAGACCAATCAGTGGAAATCTTGCAGACTGTGTAACTACCTAGAGGTACCTTTGAGATGGGAGCTGAACGACGGGAGCAGAAGACAGTGGAGGGGCCAGCGGGGGGGGGGTTATAAATGCCCTGTTGACGTAGGTATGTGCATACCTTGGTCGGCTGCCCGTGACGTGCTGCAGTTCATGGGTTTCGGCGGTGCTTTTTATGTGCCAAAAACACAGACTCAAAAATCCCGACATGACTGTAGACTCTGCGTTGAGGGACATCAGGGAGAGGTGGTAGTACCCCTGCCCCTACCTGCCTGTCGAGTTCCCACTTCGTCGACGATAGTTAAACCCTGACAGGTAGCAGCGGAAAGAACTCGAACACGACCGGGAGCTTGGGAAGAGGGCAGCTTGTTATTCCGCGCGCGTTCACTGGGGCACATATCTAACTAATAAAGGCGTTGTTGGTCTAGCGAAGGCAATGGATGATGGACACTTGTCGGAGGGCTGCGAGGGCCCTGCACTCGCAGAACTGGAGCCTCTGCTTGACGAGACATGTCGCATTTGCAAATCACAATGTACGGAGTACATACAAGACCGTTCGCAGGAGCTGCAAAGCGCCACGAGTCGATGCCCACGAAACCATCATTGGCAGGCATCCACGTCGTGCTTTTTGCGCTCCGTCGCACAAACAGAACACAACCTGGGACCACAGCCGGGCCACGCTGCTGAGGCTGGTGGCGGTCATCCGGGTACCGATTTTCTACCACCCAACCTACCTGGCCTCGCCCGTCTCTTCCCCAGCCTCGTGCCGGGCACTCGAGAGCATGGAATGCCGCCTGGCGAAATGAGCCCACAGGCCGGAGGGTGGTCTCTGATCAATTGCGAACAGGGCGCGCAATCCTCGTTCGTCCCTCGCCCGGCTCTGTCCAAAGTAGGTTGGGGATCAGAGCCAGGATGACCCTGGGCCGATTCACACCTGGACCCACTTCCAATGTCTCCCAAGCTCGTTTCGGGCATCGCCAAAATCGCCATCTCCATCCGTCTCCATCGAGACGGTCGGACAGTGAGCGAGCTGGCCTTGCTCTGAGACGCCTACTACTAGAGCTGATAATTTTGAGAGTGTGTGAGCACCCAAAGATGAACGCCTCGTTCTTCAGTTTTGTGTTGCGAAAGATACACAGTACAGAGGTCCTCGAGTCTTGGCAGTGTGGTGTCTTTCGTCTTCCATGTCAAGCTGCAGTGGGCGGCGTATGACCCACCAGCAACGGTTCTGCGCAGTCTGTGCACCACAGCCCGCTCCTCCCTCCCGTCCCTTGCCCTTGCAAACCGTCAAACCCGTCGTGCTCGAAAAGCCGAACGTCTTGTCAACGGCTCACGGTCTTCAATCGACGGGAAGCAATTGAATCCGATTTATTCAGTACTCTGCCCTGTAATAAAATCCGTACAAAAAAGGACCAACCGTAGCTGATGCACAATGATCGTCTCTGCTCATCAGACCTGTCGCTCGAGTCGACCAATTTATCATCTTATAGTACCTCGCGCACCCGATGTGCGTCGTCCCTTTTTACCCCCTGTCTTCTCATTTCCAACTCCCATCTTCAACCAAAACTCGAGCATCGACAAAGCCATTGTTTTTCAGGAGAGCATCCCCTCTGTACCACGGGGCCCCAGAGCAGACGGAAAAGAAAAGACGCAGCTCTCCTGCCCCCATCACAAGCAAGTAAGCCCCTGCCTGACCAACGTCAACGACCTGCATCCGGTAGCCCCTCTGCAACAGCAGCAGCGATGGCTTGCATATGGCTAGTTGTCTCGAGACGGGGCGAGAACAACTCACGCCTGGCCGTTTGCTACGGCCTGCCGAATCTGCTCCGACTGGATGATTTTTTTGGTGGTGTCTTCTCTCATTTTTTTCCCTCTTCCAGATACCCGCGAGGCTGTGGTTGTTTCCGCGGATGCATTTGATTGCAATTACAGGCACAGGGACAAACAGCTGAAGGTTTGCCAACACCCAACTGAGGTCTGTTTTTGTGTCTGCCCCAACTGGTTTCATGTTGGTGGACGGTCAACCACCTCGTCTGGAACGGTGCAAACTTGAGTCGCCGGAGATACCACCACCCAACACCCAGCGCAAGTGCATACACAGTACATACATACCCGATCCAGAAATCCATCCACATGTGCATGAACTCGTGCCACCTCACCTTTTTCGACTCACCTTCTCCTCCGTCGGTGTCGCCATCTGTCATCACCGCACGCAGCGGCAACGCCAGGGACTCGGGTAGGGTTGCGTTGCGTCGAAGATCAGTCCAGGGGACGAACACCCACCACCCACCACCCTTGAGGAGGGGCAGCGAAGAAAAAAGCGCCAGCCTCGAATCGACGTCGTATCGCATCGCTGCATACAATGTGACCCCCCCAAGTACCGCGCTAGCCTCCTTTCGCCTTGCCGCAACCCTGGCTCCCGTGGCTTATCCGCCGACGCCCCGACCAATCACGTCGCCCCGCCTGGTCCCTCGGTGGGCATCGGTGTGGGATGGAGATCCTGGCGTGGAGCAAAAGGCGAGAATAGCAATGGGTGAGACCGGACGGTTTGACAGTGGTTATTCCGGGGTTCAAGGTATTCGCGGAGCTTTTCTTGTGTGTGGAATGGCCGGGTTGGCCGTACACCGCCAGAAGCTTGTCACCGCCAGACAAGGACAGTGTTGCGGTGGTCCGGGTTTGCTGCTCGTCTGAATTTCGGGATGGGATGGAACGCGGGGAGGGTGGGTTGTTGTTGGGCCCCTCCACTCACAGACAGGGGTTCGGGCGATTGGGCCCAACCGCTCAAGCTTTCCAGAGATCCGCTCCCTGACAGACGCCACGCCGGGCCCACATGGCGACGATCAGACACAGGACAGACAGACGTGCGTGCTGTGTCCTGAAAATCCAATGGGAGATTTCCCATCCACGGGCCGGTTTTTTGGAATTGCTTCCTCTTGGGCCCTCAACCTCCCCGGGTACCCGGGCCCTCCATCTCTTTCCGGTATCGTGGTCACGTCTCACAGTCTCCGTGGCTTTGGGTAGACAGAGTTCTGGCGACGGCTGCGGTGCTACGTAGTATTCTTGACGCAAGGCTCGGAAGCGTAACTGTGTCTCGAGGGGCCGGGCTAAATAGACCGAGAGCATAGGTGAGTATTTCCTTCAACTGGGGCAGGGAAACTTGGCCATCTTGACCATGACAGAACTCTCGAGCTGAGCTAACGTTAGCATGTAGCTCCGGGATTCAACCGAAAGGCGAGAACCACGGGTACCACATCGCAGTGGCAGCTGAGCCGAGATGGGGGCGGGCGAGGCGAGGCTGACGGACAGTCCACTTCCTCGCTGACGCCTGCAGCTCCAGCCTACTGTGTACACTCCTAGTGCCTGAGGCTCTGGCTACCACTTTAGAATACCATCGATGCGTCATTCGGTGAAGCGGCATTGTCGTTGTCGTCATGCGCGTCTGCGAGTCAGGCAACGCGACTGCGGCGAAGTGACCCAATTTGAGCCTTTGAGGACGGCTTGAATCCCGGAGCGTTGGTGATGGACCGGGAAGAAGCGAGATGCGCCGGGTGGGAAAGCGGATTGCCCGGGTCTCTGCCGTGGCTGGCCAGAGGTTGACGGCCTCGTCGGAAATCAGATGCTGCCAGTGCTGCAACAAAGAGCTGCTCGGTTCCTGCCCTTCAACAGGCGGGAGCGGGGCATGGCGGTTGCCGGCGCCAAGGAAAGTGGGGCGCATTAGAATTCCCCAGCCTCTGGTTGGCCGATAGATAGGGCGTGGGTAGGGCGCTCCACTCCCTAGCTCGCCCCCTGTAAGCCTGAAAGCACAGGGAGGAGCTGTTTTGAGTCTTTGACTCTCCAGCTCCGTTCCCTTTCAAGCTGCGGGTAACTGCTGGCATCAGTGAAACCATAGCCAGGCTACCTACCCAGGAGCATCACTGCAAACGAGATGGAGACCAAGAATTCTTTGATCAACCTCAGATGTGGAGGGAAATAGCAAGACACGGACCTGCCCGTGAGAAGAGGGCGGCGCCCCACCTCGCACAGGTCTGAAGTGGGCCATCCTGACGCCTCAGCGTGAAAGGAGCCTGTCTGGAGCGTGACCCCACGCTGATGATCAAGAGGAACCAGGCAGCTTGCGCGGGATGGCCTCTTCCCCCGCAATGCAAATAAATATCGCGGTGCTGGGCCAGAGGGTGTTATCGACCGTGTATTCGCTCCAGGCCATCCGCAGCCCGTCCAGTCCCTCGTTTGCCCTGCGCGTTCCCCGAGCGACTCGTGTGACACGACCCTTGATCCGTTCCTCGTCGTCAACGTCGGCATCCGCTGCCAGCCGAAGCCCCGCCAAGATGGCTCCCCCCAAGTCTGCCCTCGAGTTCCTCGACTTTGTGAATGCCTCGCCGACCCGTACGTAGCAGGCCTCCAGCGTGAATACTTGCTGAGCCTATACGCTGACAACCCCGCGCCTCTAGCCTACCACGCCGTCGCCAACTCGGCCGCCCTCCTCGACGCGGCCGGCTTCACCCTCATCAGGGAGCGCGACAACTGGGCCTCGACCGTCAAGCCCGGCGGCAAGTACTACACGACCCGCAATGGCTCCTCGGTCGTGGCCTTTGCCGTCGGCGCCCGCTGGAAGCCTGGCAACCCCATCGGCATGGTCGGCGCCCACACCGACTCGCCGTGTCTCCGTCTCAAGCCCGTCAGCAAGCGGTCTGCGAACGGCTACCTCCAGGTTGGCGTCGAGACGTACGGCGGCGGCATCTGGCACAGCTGGTTCGACCGGGATCTGGGCGTGGCCGGCCGGGTGCTCGTGCGAGAGGGCGAAGGTGAGGGCAAGTTTGTGCAGAAGCTGGTCAAGGTCGACAAGCCCATCCTACGAATCCCCACTCTGGCCATCCATCTGCACCGCCAAACAAACTTTGACCCCAACAAGGAGGACGAGCTGCTGCCGATTGCTGGGCTGGCTGAGGCCGAGCTGAACAAGACGGCCGAGCCAGAAGCTGAGGCCGAAGGCGGCGATTTCCAGCCCCTGAAGGCGATGCCCGAGCGTCACCACCCGGCGTTCCTCTCCCTGGTCGCCGAACAAGCCGGCGTCGACGTCTCGCAGATCATCGACTTTGAGCTCGTCCTCTACGACACCCACAAGGCCTGCCTAGGCGGCCTCAACGACGAGTTCATCCTCTCGGCCCGCCTCGACAACCTCAACATGACCTTTTGCAGCATCAAGGGCCTCATCGGCTCGGCCCAATCCACCCCGCTCGACAACGACAGCAGCATCCGCCTCGTCGCCTGCTTCGACCACGAAGAAATCGGCTCCCTCTCGGCCCAAGGCGCCGACTCCAACCTCCTCCCGGCCATCCTGCGCCGCCTGTCGGTCCTCCCGGGCGCCACAACCCCTTCCGCATCCGCCTCCGATCTCGCCGCCTCGACGGCCTTTGAGCAGACCCTCGCCACCTCGTTCCTGCTCTCGGCCGACATGGCGCACGCCGTGCACCCCAACTACGCGGCCAAGTACGAGCGCAACCACACGCCGGCCATGAACAAGGGGCCGGTCATCAAGATCAACGCCAACCAGCGCTACGCCACCAACTCGCCGGGCATCGTCCTCGTCCAGGAGGTCGCCCGCCAGAGCGCCGTGCCGCTGCAGCTGTTTGTCGTCAAGAACGACTCGCCCTGCGGCAGCACCATCGGGCCCATGCTGTCGGCCAAGCTGGGCGTGCGGACGCTGGATATGGGCAATCCCCAGCTGAGTATGCACAGCATCCGGGAGACGGGCGGGAGCGCCGATGTGGAGAGTGCCGTGCGGTTGTTTGAGGGGTTTCTGGGCCGGTTTAGCGAGTTGGAGGGGAGGATTTTGGTGGATTGAGGATGGATGCTGTGGTGTATTTATCGCCGGATTTGATCAGGTAGTAGGTAGTTGCATGTGATATCGACAGAACCTGATGAGCACGGGCGGAGTCAAGACTAACTCACATATGCAAGACTCACATATGCAAGACACACTCACAAATGCAAGACTCACTCACATATGCATCCCAAGCGTAGGAACAGGTCGTCTGCGGGCCTCTTATCCGATGCTGTCAACCGAGAAGTGAAAGACATGTGTATCTCCGAGGACAATCACAGGCACGCACGCACAACGTGGTCAAGAACAGAGTATGGGGTTTAACGGTTATATTGTAATTGTAACATCTGCTCTACCATATACTGAAATATCGCCCTCCCCTCAATCGTGCTGTCCATGCTGGCAGGCACCCGGACCCGGTGTCCCCTCCCCACAGAGTCCTCCGCCAAAACCCAATGAGTTCCCCAGGCGTGCGTTGTCGCCCGTATCAGACCGACTGTCGAATGGATTTGGTCGTTAGCCGCCTCAAGCTGTTGTTGTTGCGCCCTAAAAACGTAATTAGCACGCGGTCAGCGTCAGTCACATGCACTGTTGTTAGTCACCACGGGGCGCCCCCCTGGAGAATACGTACTCGGCAGCTTGGGTATCGTCTGAACTCGGCCGCCCGTCCCCAATGACACCCGCGGTCGGATTGTAAACCCCGTTGTCCGGCTCGGAGTCGGCCACAAGATCCGCAATTGAAAGTCGCTCCGGTTCCCCATCACTCTCGTTGCAGCCGCCGTTGTTGCTGTTGTTGCTGTTGTTGCTGCTGCTGCCGCCACCAATGTTGTTGCTGCTGCGGCTACCGCCGCCGCCACGGGAGCCATTGTTGTTGCTGCCGCTGCTGGCGCCGCCGCCACTGGAGCCATTGTTGTTGCTGCTGCTCCTGTTGTTGCTGCTGCTGCGGCCCCCGCTACCAGCCTCGTCGCCGCTGTCCGATGCCGACTCTGCGGCAAAGGACATGGACGGCGAGGAGGAGCCGACGAGTGTCTCCTCCTCCTCGCGGCCGCTCCAAGCGGGCGAGGGGGTCCTCGAGCCCTCGGGGGTGGGCTCGAGGCACGCGGAGGGCAGGCAAGATGGGCAAGGCGGCATCTTGGCTCTTGGCGGCAAGTGGTGCGGGCGGGAGAGGTTGGCGGCGAGTGAAGTCGCGGAAGGTGGGAATTGGAGAGCGATGGGGGTTGTGGTGTGCCGACTGGGGTTTACGCGCGATGTGTCTGGCCTTGGGGACGATGGATGGAAGCCGATTGGGGAGGAAGGAAGAGGTGTCCTGGGGCACCGCTATAAAGGGGGAAATCCTGGCCCCAGCGTGCATGTGCTTCCATCCGTGACGGCATCCGTGTCGGCTGTCAACGTAAGCAGCTGAGCCGGGCCTCCATCTGAATGAGGAGCTTGCGTTGCTCCGAGGTTCGCAGACGCGGTACCCAACCTGCAGAGCGCCCTCAGCGTGACCCCATATATATATATATATATATATTCTCGACAATGGCAGGTACGGCAGGGACATGACGTACGACTTGATATCGACCATATCCCGCCCGTCCAGGACGCTCCGAATATACGTCTCTTGGATTTCGATTTTCTTCACCATGTTCTCCCTAAAGTCCTCCGCCATATCATCGAGAATGTAGTCCATGCTCTTCCACATATCCTCAGGCCTACGAACACCAATGCTGGCATCCAGGTCGGCCAGGCGCTCCTCGGCTCGGACTTCTTGCGTTCCGACGCAAGGTCTCTGCAGCATGCCACTCTATAACCCGAGGCATGTGCCGGCCGTATCGTGAACTATCTGCTATCTGCCCCTCAAACCCGCCCTACTGCCACGATAAGCCTCGTCAGTACTATGTCATTGTATAAGGAGGGGGTGGCGGGAAAGAGACGCATGAGGTGGTGGCGGGAGAGGATGACGGAGGGGGAAAAGATAAAAATAAATAGTAAAGGGGAGAAGAGATGCTAAAAAAAAGGAAAAGGGAAGAACGAAAAATAGGGGTAAGTAAACAAACAGAAGGGGACAAGAGAAAAAAAAAGACAGTCAGATAAAAGAAAGGGAGGAGGGGCAGAAAACATGTGAACTAGACCCAATCCCTTGAAATATAGCCTTACCTCCTCTCTAGACACTAGCCTTTAGGAGACACGACATAGTTGCATAGAGGGATAGCGCGTCACATAAACCCAAAGACGCGATAACGCCATGCAAGACAAAACTAGCACAGCCGATGCAAACTAGCACAGCCGATGCAAGACAAAACGACGGGAGTCACACATCACATGCCAATACAACAACCCCGCTTCACACGACACAGAATGACGCCGACGAGGACACATGCAGAAAGCATCGACAATAACAAAGTATATTCACCCACGCTCCACCCCACCCAACCACTAGGTAAGGCAAGTATTCCAACACCCCCTACCTCCTCCCCTTCAACAGCCCCAACAACCACCCCACCACGGGCTTCTTGTCCTTGGACGTCGTCAACAACCTCAGATACTCGGTCCCGTCAATCCCCAGCTGCGGAAACGTGACGCCCTGCAGGTGGTTGACAAAGGCCTCGCCCGTCTTGGCATAAATGACCTGCTGGATGCCAGCAATCTCGTTCAGGATCTGGCGGGACTGGGCGTCCGTGTTGGGTCGGAAGCCGGCGTCCTGCAAGACGGTCCAGCACAGGCCGTGGAAGTGGCCGATCATGAACTGGTCGAATCCCGGGATGGCCGGGGCGGGCGCGCCCGTGGTGACGGGGTTCTCGCCGATGGTGGCCACGTCCGGGCCGCCCCACTGCGTGGCCATGCGGCTGAGCACGTTGAAGGCGATGCGGCTGGGCACGAGGTTGCCGTGGGTGAGCGTCTTGGCGATGTTGATGATGGACGAGACGAGCGATTCAAAAGTGGCCTGGTTGGAGCCACTGACGAGAACGCCGCCGAGGTCGTTGAGGAGGATGACTTGCACGAACGAGACGTATTCGCGGCGCAGCTCCTGCAGCTGGATCTCGTCATCCGTCCCGCTGATGGGCTCCGCCAGCCCGCTGAACACGCGCTGGAGTAAGGGGGTGAGGAGGAGATCGAGGATGTTGTAGATCTCGCCCTTGAAGTTGTAGACGACCTGCTCCAGGAGGCGGAGGAACATGGCCATCTCGTCCTTGCTGGAGCTGCGGGATAGCAGCCCTTCGATCCACTGGGGCAGCTGCGGCAAGACGGCAGCGCCCAGCACGCCCAGGAGCCGTGAGAAGGCCGACCGGCACGCGGCGCGGATGTCGTCGCTGGCGCTGAGCTGGTTTAGGGCAATAAGGATGGCCTCGGCGGCGCGCGAGAACTCATTGGAGATGGCCTCGTGTGGCTGTGGCCGTTTGTTGGGCTGCGCGCCCTGTGCCTCGGCAAAGCCGTTGGCGAGGGTCCCCAGAGCCATGATGATGTGGTGCACCTGGAGGACGGCCTGCGAATCCCCAGCCTTGGCACGCTCCATGTGCACGCTCATGTCGGAGAAGAGCGGCTCCATGACGGAGCGCGCGTACAGGCCCTGATCGGCGGGAGGGGTGGCGGACGTCGACGAAATACAGCCGATCGCCTCATATAGGTAAAGCTGGCTGTTGAACACGGCGTCGGCGGAATGGTCAGACTCGTCCGAAGACATGTCGTCGTCGGCGTCGTTGCCTGGGACCTCGGCCTTGATCGGCAAGAGGTCGCCGATGGACTCGATCACCGTCTTGGCCACATTGCCGACCTGCGCCCTCAGCGTTTTTACGAATCGGTGGAACAGGTACCAGGACCTGGTTCGAATCCGGACGTGGTCGTGGTGCACCAGCCGAACAAAATTTTCGAGCACTTGTGGGATATAGCGCTGCTGGTCCTCGAAGAAACTGTAGTACCGCGTGCAGATTTCCATATATTGAAGGAGAATCGCCGGGTGGGGGTAGTTGGCAATGCCTGACACACACGTTAACAGAAGCCCAGCCAACAGAAAGCATGTTCCTTACCCGACTCGACCATTTTGCTCATCATGACGGACAGCCGCTCCGCAGCGAGGGGGTTTGGCTGGCTCTTCTGGGCCAAGCCCATGTTGGGCAGCGCCAGCTCACCAAACAGATAGATCTCGTGCAGTGCAAGGTCGAGATCTCTCCAGTCCATCTGCGACCCCTGTTGCTCGAGAGTGGAAAACATGTTTGCCACCAGGTTGCTCAAAAATTCTATGCAGAGATTCTCGTCGACAGAGGCCACGCTCTTTTGGAGAATCTGAAGCTTTTTACGGAGGCCTTGGAATTCAGCCTCGTCTGTCTGTTCGTCTTCGTTGCCCCAGTTGGACGTCTCATCGTACCTCATTTTCAGGACGATGGCATTCAGGATCGGGGGCAGCATTTCCGAGTATGTGGGAGGCAACGGTCCCACCTTGCGGAGGGAGGTCAGGAGGTCGGTGAGCGAGGGGATGACTGTCGAGCAGACTTCGTCGAACTCGTCGGAAAAGAGGCGAAGCAGAGACGGCAGGAAATCCCGGAGAAGCTGCTCGGCCTTTGCCCTCGTGTCGGTATCGGCCTTGCCGTCTTCCAAGACGCGCACCACGTCGGCCATGATGGTGTTGACCAGCTTGGCCACGGCTTCGGCAAGGTCGGTATCGTACCGGGGCGTCCCCTTCCATTCGTTCAGAGGCGGGCTTGCGAGCAGCTGCGTGACAATTTCACAGAGGTTGAGGAACGAGATCATCTCTATCTTGTCGCTGGCCTTCATCTTCTTGGCCACAATCTCGGTGAGGGTGTCCACGGCCGCGTCCCTCACCTTGTCCTCGCTGCCGGCGGCATGTGTCCTCCCGACCAGGGGCAGCAGGAGGTTGAGCATCTCCTGATTGATGACCAGGTGGATGTCTATCCAGCTCACCCACTTCCCAATGATCTTGAGCGTCGACTCGACCACGGCGTCATTTCGGTTGCTGTAGCGGGCCAGCAGATCCCTCCAGGACCCGGCAATCTTCTGCATGTCTCGATCGCGCACCAAGTCCTTGAGGTCATTGTTGCGCTTCACTTCGTTGTCTGGCCGGCTCAGCATGACATCGGCAATCTCGTCGTGGATCGAGCCCAAGATCCGCAGGTACATGACCACCCCGGGAAGGTTGTTGTCCTTGTGGGCGAGGGCCAGAAAGTCATCGATGAAGCTCTCCCAGCCCTCCTTGTAGAGAAAGACGAACAGGTAGGTGAGAGTTTGTGTGAGCTTGTTTTGTATGTGTGCCGGGTCGACCTGTTCCTGGGCGTCGCCGCTGTAGATGCGCCCAATGTATTCGAGCAGAGACTGCTTGAGGAAGCCGAGGCTGGCGGCGTCGACGGCTTCCGAGTGGACGGCATTGTTGACGATCTCGAGACAGACGAGCCGTACGACCTCGGATGTTCGCGGCGTTCGGGTAAAGAGAGTGGTGCAGACTTGCCAGGCCTGGGGGTCGGTACGCAGCTGGTTCAGAAACTCAAAGGCCTGGCGCTTGAGATCCTGGTCCGCCGCGTGGTTCCAGCCGATCTCGATCGCATTCTCGATCTGGACACAGCCCGGGGGTGTTAGCAACGCGGACATGCAACGGTGGTGGCGCGGCAGCCACGGCGACTTTAACCCTGGCGATAGCGGGGTTGGCGGACTGGGCCGCGGAGAACAGGCCAGCGTGCTCACCTGGGCGTCCATTGCTGGACAATAACGTAGGTTGTGTATGGGAATTTATGCCAGCAGCAGGTTGAATGCTTGTTGCGAAGCTGCTATACCCCGAGCAGCTGAGTAGGGAACGAAGTATTCTGCATTCTCAGGTACGGCAGATGCAGTGCCCGATACACACGGCTCACGACCCCTTCTAGTTGGCCTCCATCGTCTGCGATGTCACGGTGATAGGAGTGGAAGCGATGGGTGGTGAGTGCGAACGGGCGACGCGGTTGGTAGAGAGTCAAGAATGAGCGGGTGAGGTTGTGGGAACTGCTGGTGCTGTCGGGCAAGGTCTGGACAAAGGCTGGTGGAATGCTTTGGTGGGGCACTAAATCAAAAACTTGTCGAAAGGGACAACAACTCACGCATGCACTCTGACGAGCAGGCTGACATTTGGTGGGGTAGCAGTGCACGGGCCATCATGGTCTTCTGAGCTATTCTGGACATCGGCAGGAGCCGAAGGAGCCAACGGCTTTCTTTGCGTCGGTCACCATCGGGACGAAAATCGAGCTTGAGAACAGAGAAGGGTTACAGGGTAGAGAAATGGAACCTTTCTTCACCCGCTGTATGACAGGTAAAAAGCTATCTCGATCCGCTTCTGTCCGTCCATACCCAAGCGAAACATTTTATAAACTCAAAACACTGCACGAATACCTCATGCTGCTGATTACCCCCAGCCCTAAACGCCATCCCGTAAACTGCACGCAATCATAACGGAGCCGAGGCAGCCTTGCGCGCTCTCCAGATCGCCGGACCCACAGCTACCTAGGCCGACTTCTTCTTCTTCTTCGGCGGCTCCTTTTTCTCCTCCATATCCTCATCCTCGTCTTCGTCATCGACCCGGTTGTCAACATCGCTCTCGGCGCTGCCAGACCCGTCGCTACTATGCTCGCTATCGTACTCCTCTGCAACGTCGCTCTCTGACTCGGCCCGGAAGTCCTCGTCCACGCTCTCCTCGTCCTCGTCTGCCGAGCCGCGGTCCGCCTTGGGTCCGACCACCTCCTCGTCTGAGCTGGCCATGGCTTCGTCTCTCAGGGCCGCGGCCATGAGCGTCGTTTCCTCGTCGATCTCATTCTTGACTCGCAGGCCCTTGAGCTTGAAGAAGTCCTCCAGGGCCTTGAGATCTTCGCGGTTGATGTTGCTGAATTGGGACGACCCCGCGCCCGACTTCAGGTGCACTGTTATGTCAAAAGTCGAAAGCGCAGAGACGGCGCCGCTCACACGCGAGAACGTGATGGACTGTGTCTGCTCGTACGAGATGTAGGTGGCCGGCTTTGGCACAAACATGAAGGCCTTCTCCAGGCAGTACAGGAAGCCCTCGCTCGCCTTGATCGAGCACTTGATGCCGTACTGCTGGCGGTGTCTGGAGGTACGTTAGCACACGAGACCTGAGAGCGAACGGGGGACGCACGTTGTAAAGTCCTTCGCGGGCGCTGTGATCTTCTTGTTCGCCAGCCCCTTGAAGATGTACGCGACAACCTGGTGCAGGGGCTGCTCGTAGTGGGGCTGCAGCTTGTCCTTGTATTTGCCGTTGAGCTCCTCTTCGGCGAGGTTGAGATCCAGGGTGACCTCCTCGTCCTGCTTGAACTGCATGACGATGAAGGGATACCGCGTCTGACCCTGGCGCAGCGGCGGATCCAAGCCGATGCAGAGCATAAAGTGGGTATCGTCGGGCTTCGGGAGTACCATAAACTTCTTGATGGCCTCGTACTGGATCTTGTAGTCGTATGTTTTGCCCCGGAGACGGAACGACGCATCGTACATGTCGATGTCGAATCGGCCTCTGGAGGGCTGTCAGGCCAAAGCATTCCCGCGGGATACGTGGGGGGACAAACCTTGGTGTGAGATGTAGGACATCCAGGAACGTAGCAATCGTGTCGCCTGCCGTCTCCCCAATCTCGGCCTTCTCGATAAGGGTTTCGTAAAAGAGGGCGACGGCGCTCTTCTCTTCCACTTCCGCACCGCTCTCCGCATCGCCACCCTCGGCCTCCTTCCGCGTTGTCGTGCCGGGGATGTAGAACCTCATCTCGGTGAGCTGATCCCTCCCAGCTGCCGCCTTCCTGCCCTTCCCAGGTGTGGCACCGTTTTTGCCGCTCGCCTTGCCGCCATCGCCGACCGAGAACTCGACCGCAACCTCGTTACGGCCAGCAAGGTTCGTGTTGGAAATTTCCGAATACGGGATCTCGAAGGCGGGTCGGTTCTGCACGTTGAACGAGATTTCGGCCTTGCCAAACTCGGCCTTGCCCCAATTCCAGCCACGCAAAGAGTGTTCCTTGTTCTCGAGGTTGGTGCTGTACCAGCTCTTGAATATTTTGCTGAGACGCTCATAGTCCTGTCCCGGGTCAGCTGGCGCTTGGCCACATCCGCTCGTGTCATGCATACCTCTTGTTGAAAGCCGTCCAGCTGGAGGACGCCCGAATTTCGCTGCTGGATTTTCACCTCGTAGCCTCTGGCCGCTCTGCTCCAATGTGCGCCGCCGATGTTGCTCTGGTCGAGCGTGAATGTGTCGCCGCCGCCTGCCGGCTTCCAGCCCAGGCCGCTCTCGGCAAACCTGCACTTACCATGTTCCCGGGACAGGTCCAGGTGGATATTGTCGAAGCTCTCACTGCCGCCAGTCAATTGCGTGTCGGAGGGAGGGAGCGGGGCTGCGCAGAGGTGTATGATGGGAAATATGAGTAATTGTACTTACATGGCCGCCATATTGCCGCGTTATCTCGATGCTATTGCCGCGTTATCTCGATGCTATTGCGTGGCGAAAAGGCTGAAAAAAGAATCCGCAGACGGAAAGTTGGGAGAGTTGGCGATCCTGGCGCGTGTGAGGAAGGTTGACGCGACAAGCTAAATTAGAAGGCTCGAACTTCTGGGCGGTCAGACATTTGTGGGTACCAGTGGCCACCGGGCCCGGCCATCAATCCGATTACCGAATGATGTAATTTACACGGTAAGGTACAGTATTTTGCAGACCCCGCCAAATACAGTGTTCCGTGCCGTATTTCACTGCACCTATTCAGTACCTTTCATCGAAACAGAATGACGCCAACACGGACTGACGGACACTTGCAAAACGGCGGTGATGGGATTTCTCAAATGTCTCTTGCAGAAAGCTGCCTGTTTAGGTAGCTTGCAAAACGTGCAGACAAGAGACGTTGGAGCCTCCCTGCCTGGAGTGATTGTTTCGGTGACCAAAGAAATGCTGCCGTTGATGTGGGGGCTCGGGGCTGCGACCTCCCACTTTGTTAACGCTGAATGATGTAAGTGACCTGCCCCGGCTTCGATGATATAAGTGACTTTGCTGCAGTCCGGGCAACCCCCTTCCCCGCAAACCGTCGCTTTTCCGACAACACCACATTGTAAGGCCCTGGCTACCCAGATTCCCTCGACGGCGATTCATTGTGCTGGGCTGGTTGTCGACCGTATCTGGAGCCACAGCGCAAACCCCGCGATCGAGGCTTCTGTCAATCGACATCCTCAAAGAGTGGCAGTTTTCATCCTCAAAGAGTGGCATTTTTACCTTTCGAAGCCCCCAATCTTCAGCCCAAGTGCCGCCTTCCCGGACCAACCTCGCAACGATGAGCTTCGAACGCCCCCTCCGAGGCAGCTGCCACTGCGGCAGGAACCTCTACATCATCCAATTCCCCAAAGAGACAACCCAGACCGCCCAAGTGCTCTTCAACATGCACCCATCACACCGTAGATTTTTCCTTCCCTCCATTCAAGAAACTCCACTAACAACACTCACCCATGCGCAGGCTCAACCCTCGCAACGCCCCTGCCCTGCTACCTGCGCGTGCCGCTCGGGTGGTATCACAGCACGACGGTGGCGGCGCACGCCGACGAGACGCGCTCGCAGATCCGCCGCGTCTACACGTCGCCGCGCGAGCAGCACGCGATGCGCCACTTCTGCGGCTTCTGCGGCACCCCGCTGTCGTACTGGTCCGAGCAGCCGCGCAGCGAGGCCGACTTCATCCACCTCACGCTGGGCAGCCTGGTGCCGGAGGACCTGGGCGACCTGGAGGACTTGGGACTTTTGCCGGCTTCGCCTTCGCCTTCGGAGGCGGAGGGGGAGGAGAAGGGAGAGACCAGGGTGGACGAGACCGGTCAAGAGGAGAGGGATACAAATATGGGGGTGGGAGTGCTGCCGTGGTTTGATACGCTTACCGAGGGCAGTAGGTTGGGGGTGTTGCGCAAGGCAGAGGGTGCAAGTGTCAGCCGGACGGGGACGGGGCCCGGGACGGTGAGGGTGGAGGAGGTTGTGGAGTGGACTGGTGATGGCGGTGCCGAGAGCCCGCGGAAGCGAAAGCTCGGCGACGTTGAAGGGGCTGCTGAGGTTGAAGATGGAGGGGGTGTAGCACTAGGCAATATCGTGCCTACTTGAGAGTCGTCCAACTCGACCGACACAGGTGGCGTGCGCGGTGCTATATTCGCAGCTCGGTAGGATTGGTTGGAGGGGGCTGCATGGTTTGGCGTTTATTGGTTTCCATTACGGAGGAGGTTGGACCCAACGGTCATGCGAGGCACTCGCATTATTTCCCGACATGTTGCCGGACCTGCCACTTACACAGGCACATATAATATCCAACCATTTGTTCAAGGGCGGCGGACGGGGAGCTGTTCAGCAGAGGCGCGGTTAACCCGCGTCTGAAAGACTGAAACGAATAATTGCCGGAACTAGTTGCCACGGCCACGGCCACGGGGTGCAGGCAGTCGACTTCGTTCGTTCCCAACATGAGAAACCGCGCCAACGCACCGATATTCAGCTTCCGGGAGAGCCAGCCGGGTGCCGGGGATTCATAACAAGTTTAAAAATATTTGTTCGACGCTCGCCCACGGGATCGCACGCCGACCCGTGGTCAGACCGTTCGATCCGTCGAAAGCGAAGCGTCGTGAATCGCCACGTCGGCCGAGGTTTAGCCATCGGCAAGACGCAGCCTGCTCGCCCCCAGTCGCCCAGCCGTGCCGGACTTTTGCCAGACCGGACGGGCGCGTCTTGCTGCGTCTCGCCTAGCCTCGAGGGGATGCCGTGCCATGGTTTCGCCGGGCGGTTGAAAGACGCGAGAGAGGCTCGTCTCGGGGCGCGGGCGGTGTGGTGCCGTGACTTCGAGTTGCTAAGACGACGCCCCGCCTCGTGACCTGCTTTTGCCTACGGCCACCCCTGCGTCTGCCGAAGTTTACCCAGCCGGAGGCCCTGCTTTGTTTCCGCGCGGGCCGTGGTTCCGGAAACTCGTGCCAAGGTGGAGAGAGCGACGTGAGCGACTTTCCGACTTTCAGGATCGTCTGGCGGGGTTTGGAGCGCATACTTGTGCATCTCCGGGCATCGGCATGCGAAACGTCGTTGCTGGATGTTTTGCGGCTCCCGGCCAAAAGAGCCTCTTCATGTAAGGTACCTGGGTACAACGCTCTCGTCGCTCTTCCAGAACGCCGTTTCGGGTTTTTCTTCCGTGGCCCAGGGCTGGGCGTCCCAAGGGCGTTTATCCCCTTGGGGGTTTGGGCGGGTCCAGGGGAGCTGCCCCTGTCGGTTCCGCAATTTCGTGCATCCCGACAGGGTTGCTGTCCACATCAACCACCGGGTCGCCGGCCGTCGACCACTCAGCGCCCGCCGTTGCCCGTCACTTTGACAGGACCAGCTTACCCCGCGGTGGGGGGCCCAGGAGTGCCAGGGTCCTTGTCGGCACCCCGGCTGCCCGCATCTGCACCGCAGCCCCCATCTCCCAGGCTATGCCTAGCTTTTTTCCGGTGTCGACGGTCCGAACCACGCGGAAGAATGGGGGGGAGGATGGCATGAAACGGCCGTGATGGTTTATATAAAGAAGGGCACATCTCCCCGTCCCAGTGGCCTCTTTGTTGATCAAGCACATCCTCTGTCCATCCCACCCCTCTGTCCACCACACACAGCAGCCCGTCATGTCTCTTCCCAAGGACTTCCAGTGGGGCTTTGCCACTGCCTCGTGAGTCCAGCCCACACCTGACCTTGGAGGGACCCCGACTGACTTGCCCCAGGTACCAGATCGAGGGTTCCATCAACGAGGATGGCCGTGGCCCGTCCATCTGGGACACCTTCTGCAACATCCCCGGCAAGATCGCCGACGGCAGCTCCGGTGTCGTGGCCTGCGACTCGTACAAGCGCACCAAGGAGGACATTGACCTGCTCAAGTCCCTGGGCGCCACCGCCTACCGCTTCTCGCTCTCGTGGTCGCGTGTCATCCCGCTCGGCGGGCGCAACGACCCGATCAACCAGAAGGGCCTGGACCACTATGTCAAATTCGTCGACGACCTGCTCGAGAACGGCATCACGCCCTTCATCACGCTCCTCCACTGGGATGTGCCCGACGCCCTGGACAAGCGCTACGGCGGCTACCTGAACAAGGAGGAGTTCTCGGCCGACTTTGAGAACTTTGCGCGCGTCATGTTCAAGGCCATCCCCAAGTGCAAGTCCTGGATCACCTTCAACGAGCCCTGGTGCTCGTCCATCCTGGGCTACAACAGCGGCTACTTTGCGCCCGGCCGCACGTCGGACCGCAGCAAGTCGGCCGTCGGCGACAGCGCGCGCGAGCCCTGGATCGTCGGCCACAACATCCTCGTGGCCCACGGCAAGGCGGTCAAGGCCTACCGCGAGGACTTCAAGCCCACGCAGGGCGGCGAGATTGGCATCACGCTCAACGGCGACGCCACGCTCCCCTGGGACCCCTCGGACCCGGCCGACGTCGAGGCGTGCGACCGCAAGATCGAGTTCGCCATCTCGTGGTTCGCCGACCCCATCTACCTGGGCCACTACCCGGAGTCGATGCGCAAGCAGCTGGGCGACCGGCTGCCGACGTGGTCGCCCGAGGACATTGCGCTCGTCAAGGGCTCCAACGACTTTTACGGCATGAACCACTACACGGCCAACTACATCAAGCACAAGAAGGGCGTGGCGCCCGAGGACGACTTCCTAGGCAACCTCGAGACGCTCTTCTACAACAAGAACGGCGACTGCATCGGGCCCGAGACGCAGTCCTTCTGGCTGCGGCCGCACGCGCAGGGGTTCCGCGACCTGCTCAACTGGCTCAGCAAGCGCTACGGCTACCCCAAGATCTACGTGACCGAGAACGGCACGTCGCTCAAGGGCGAGAACGACATGTCGCTCGAGCAGATCGTCGAGGACGACTTCCGCGTCAAGTACTTTGACGACTACGTGCGCGCCATGGCCGCCGCCTCGTCCGAGGATGGTGTCAATGTCCAGGGCTACCTCGCCTGGTCGCTCATGGACAACTTTGAGTGGGCCGAGGGCTACGAGACCCGCTTCGGCGTCACCTACGTCGACTACGCCAACGACCAGAAGCGCCACCCCAAGAAGAGCGCCAAGAGCCTCAAGCCGCTGTTTGACAGCCTCATCCGCAAGGAGTAAGCGGGGGGGTGCGTGTTGTTTTTAAGTGGCTGTTTGACGCCATGGTTTTGCCGCCTCGTGCTGGCTCCTGTTTCTGAGGGAAAATCCCGTAAAGGGAGTATGATAATTATGAATCGAATGAGCGTTGTTTGTCATGTCTGGCTATTTGACTCTGTGACTGTGTGCCCCGAGTGAAAAAAGCCACAGCATCGGAAGAAAGAAGCTACCGAGTTGAACGAGGAACCTGGAACGGGTCTGGGTCTGGTGCCCTATCGGTGTGGTTGAAAAAGGCTTAGGGACGGAGGTGGGGTTGAGTGTGGGGTAATCAATGCCGCACTCGCTTGTCCTAATGAGGTAGCCCCTCCCCCCCACAAACCAAATCGTGCGCGGGGAGCCGTTTCAGACGGATGGGCCAAATCAGGAAGGGAAGTCGCCTCGAGGTCGCCTTGAAGTTGAGTCCCGGGTTTGAGGGTCGCAACATCCATGCTTTTTTTTGGACGTTGACGACTTTCTCTTGAATTTCCTCTCGAATTTCTTGCTCTTTTCTGACTCTATCTCTCCTTCGACTCCTCGTCCCAAACCCACCCGAGATGGAGCGAACTGAGGCGATCGTGTCGCACAGTGGAGGCCCTCGTTTCTGCACTACCCAATGCGGTTTAGCGGTGCTCATCGACGCGCAACCTTGAAATGCGGAGAGCCCCGGATCGGATTGCTGGGACGGCGCCGCCTTGACCGAGGAATTGGAGATGGAGTCCGGACACCTGGAACTTCTGGAACACTTGCCTCTCGCCCTCGCGCTTGTCCCGGTGGATTCAAGACCGGCAGACTAGAGACTACTTATATAGACTCCGTTCCCTCTCATTTCATCCGAGTCACCGCATCTTTCCGTCCCATTGCCCTCATCTCCCTTGTCTGTCTCTCCTCGGACCAACGGCGGCTTCGATCGGCACCAGACGTCGGCCCCGGCTTGTGCAAATCGGTAACACGCTCCGCCCTCCGCCTTGCCGCACACATTACGTCCTATAACCTCCCTCTTCTCGGCCTCGCGTCCCGCTGTCGTAGCTCACCGCCACCATACCCTCGGACAGAAACAACCCCCAACCTCATCTCGCGCCAATCCGGACCTCCAGCCGACACCCGGCATCCCCCAACCACCCCCTACCTGCCAGAGGAACAAAAGAGAAGAAAAAACAGCCACCATGTCTCCCCCTCCCTCCCGCCTCCGCAACCTCCTAGGCCACCTCCTCCCCGCCTCCCCGTCCTCCTCCTCACCTCCCCAAAAAAAAACCCACCACCACCTCTCGCACCTCTCCCCAACCTTCTTCCTCGAGCGCGCCGCCGCCATCGAGCCCCGCGCCGAAGCCTGCGTGCACATCACGGCCAACGGCCGCCTGCTGCGCCGCTCCTACGCCGAGCTGGCCGACCGCGCCCGCGGGCTGGCCTACTACCTGCGCAAGCGCGGCTTCACGCGGGTCGGGCTCCTCGCGCCCAACACGCCGGCTTTTCTGGAGACTGTCTATGGCGTTGTCGCGGCCGGCGGCGTGCTCGTGCCGGTCAATTACCGGCTCAAGGAGGAGGATGTGCGGTTTATTTTGGAGTTTGCAGAGGTGGATTGTGTGATTGTGGATGCTGAGTTTGAGGGGTTGTTGGGCGGGTTTCGGAGGGGGAGGCCGGGGGTGGAGGTGCTTGTTGATTTGGTGGGTTGTCCCCCCCTTTTCTTTTTGTGTCGCCTGTGGTGGGTGATGATGGCTAACTCACTTATGAAGGATACGGATGCTACCGAGGGCGAGCTGTGCGGGCCGTTTGATGAGGCGGTTCTTGAGGGGCTGACGCACGATCGGGAGTCGGGGAGCAAGGGCTGGGCCGACCTGGTGTCGCAGAGGGTTGAGAACGAGGACGATATGATTGCGATCCCGTTCACGTCGGGGACGACGTCGAAGCCCAAGGGGGTCGTGTACACGCACCGTGGCGCTTACTTGGCTACGCTGGCCAATGTTGTTGAGTCGGGGTTGAACCTCCCGGATGCGAGGTGCAAGTACCTCTGGACGTTGCCGATGTAAGTCTACCTCTCCGCTGGCAGAACCTCTCCGCTGATCGAACAACCAGGTTCCACGCTGTTGGCTGGACATTCCCCTGGGCCGTGTGCGCCGTCCGCGGCACGCACGTCTGTCTGCGCAAGATCGACTACCCCCTGATCTGGAAGCTTCTCAAGGAAGAAGGCATCACACACTTCAACGCCGCGCCCACCGTCAACACGCTCCTGTGCGCCCACAAGGATGCCGAGGTCCTCCCCCGCCCCGTCCGCGTCACCGTCGCGGCCAGCCCACCCACCGCGCACCTGTTTGAGCAAATGACGAACCTCAACCTGCTCCCCGTGCACGTCTACGGCCTGACGGAGACGTACGGCCCCATCACCCGGGGCTACATGCTCCCGGAGTGGGACAGCCTCCCCAACCACGCACGGTACGCCAAGATGGCGCGGCAGGGCCACGGCTTCCTGACTGCGCTCCCCG
This sequence comes from Chaetomidium leptoderma, assembly GCA_033296705.1. Taxonomy (NCBI): domain Eukaryota; kingdom Fungi; phylum Ascomycota; class Sordariomycetes; order Sordariales; family Chaetomiaceae; genus Chaetomidium; species Chaetomidium leptoderma. The sequence continues at coordinate 58,619 of MU856931.1, read as the reverse complement.
CCCGGATCATCAAGCCCGACCAGCCCGAGGACGTGCTCATCGACGTGGCCAAGGACGGCAAGGAGATGGGCGAGATTGTATTCTCGGGCAACATCTGCTGCAAAGAGTACTACAAGGACCCGGAGGCGACGCGCAAGCTGTTTGCGGGCGGCGTGCTGCACTCGGGGGACCTGGCCGTGTGGCACCCCGACGGGAGTATCCAGATCCAGGACCGGGCCAAGGATATCATTATTTCTGGTGAGCACACACACTCCTCTCCTTTCTTTCCCCACACCCAAACTTTCCATTGACTCGTTCGTGCTTGCAGGCGGCGAAAACATCTCCTCGGTCGCCCTCGAGTCCATGCTGGTAGAGCACCCGGACGTCCTCGAAGCCGGCGTGGTCGCGGTGCCCGATTCCCACTGGGGCGAGCGGCCCAAGGCGTATGTGACGGTCAAGGAGGGGGGCGGCAACAAAAACAGCCTCCGGGGTCAGGACGTCATCGACTGGGCCAAGCACCAGAGCTCCATCAGCAAGTTCATGGTGCCGCGCGAGGTCGAGGTCGTCAGGGAGCTGCCCAAGACGAGCACGGGCAAGATCAAGAAGACTGTGCTGCGGGAGTGGGCGAAGAAGGGGACGCCGGGGGAGGTTTTGGTGGGAGGGGGGCAATGATTAGGAGGACGTAATGGGTTGTTTATATCCAAGCATGACTCTAGTGCACTGTGACCAACAACAACAACAACAAGTGAAGTGTGTAGATTCCAAGACCATGGGGTATGAAAAAGAAAAAGAAAAGGGGTATGAAAAAGAAAAAGAAAAAGGAACGACGCGGAGTACGCACACAAAGCCCTAACCCTAACCATCAAGGGTTGGTGGTGGGGTTCTCGGAGAAACAATCCTACAAAAAGACAAGCCCCAGTTCCAGTTCAAGGTTGTTGTGCGTATGTACCTGTGCGTGTGAAACAAAAAAGTTGGCTTGCCTAGGTGGGAAACCGAAAAAATTCAAGCTTAGCTCTGACTCGTTTCGATCGAGTGACCTCCGGGTTATGAGCCCGGCGCTATTCCGCTTAGCTACAGAGCTTTTTGTGCTGTTGTTGAGGCAGAGACCTGTGAGGCACCCTTTATTCGCCGGGAAAGTGAGTCATGTTTCAGGGGTCGGACAAAGGGCCGGGTGTGGGGTGTGCGGGTGGATTGGATGGAGTTTTTGGGTGGCGTGGCGGGTCGTTCGTCTGCCTGCAGGTTGTACATAAGGTACATACATACATATGGAAATGTGGCACATGCTTTCTTTGCATGTGGATTGTGGCAGAGGAAACATGATTGTGATGATTGTATTTGGGGATAGTGAGGGGAACGTGGTGAACGTCGCTCCTGAGACGATAAAGGTATATGTATGTACACACTCTCGTCCAAACTAGCCAAAACGCCTTCTAGAAGCCCGAGGGGGGCGCAGAAACAGACCAACGCCATGTCATGCTCTGGTATAAACGACCTCCAACGACAACAGTGATACGAACATTACGCGGGGTATGGTAGGTGCATGAAATCATCAGGCGTACAAAGAACCAATTAATGGGTATAAGTGAAGGAACAAACGAAAACAAGGGTTGAGGATACTAGGCCGCGACGGCGGGTGGGTCAAGCGGCAGGGCTTCTGGTCCGTCGCGCGAAGAGCTAGGTGTGGTGGGGGAAGCCGGGGCAAGTTCCGGATCCGATATTTGAATGTCGAGCTGCGGCAGTCAGTACAGATAAACCTAGTGAGAACCACGACCAAAACATACCGTCATATACCCCGTCCGCCGCAGGGGCACAATCTTGGGCGGAATGACGCCCTCGTCGGGCCCCGCCGTCTTCTCCATCTCGGCATTCCACTGCTCAATCCACCGCTCGAGGCTTCGGAGGCGCGTCTTGGCCGCCGTGAAACCAAGGTCGTCCCAGAGCCACCCGGTCGCCAAGCCCAGCACATTGTCCAGCAGGTTCCTCCACGCAGACGGGCTGAAAATGGGGACCAGCTCGCTATTCAACTTGTCAATGACACGACGGAACTCTTGCTCGGACACGCCTGCGGGATCCAGGATGTCGGGGTAGAGGTTGGAAAAGGTTGGCGCAAGGTCGCCCTGGAGAAGCCAGTCCCGGCGGACCCTAATGATGCGTGTGTTGGCATATTCGGGCGAGTCTACAGGGACGTGCGGGTTCAGGTGCGGGTAGCAGGGATGCTGGGGTCCCCATTCCTCTCCGTTGTCTGGTGGCTGGTCCGGGTCGCCCATGATGGACGAGTTGCTCGAAGAGAGGGCCGACATGATGCCCGACAGGCCAGACGCCGTGGAGTCGCGGTGGTTGAGGACATCTGGCCCGCGTTCCAGGTCTGGCGTGAAGCCATCCCCGGCATCGTCGGGTGGCGCCATGACTGCCTTGCCTTTGCCCTTGTCTTCTTTCTGTCTCGACCCGGGCCTGAAGCTGAAACTGAGCCCGACTGGTGCGTGTAGCTTTGTGAAGCTTGGACCCCTGCTTCGAAATCTCCGGCCCTCGGGGACCACCAAGTGGGCCGCCTGCCGGCTGGTGGACGGGCCTGCTTCTGGTTCTGGTTCCTCGACCGGCGAGGGTGTGGCACTCGAACGCTTTTCGTCGTACGAATGGCGGAGGGAGGGCGGCAGGCTGATGGTCTGCTCGGCTCCGGCGTAGCGATCGAGATGGAGACTGGCCCTGTGGGAGAGTGACCGGCGGACCTGGCCCTGTTCGGGGAGCGTCAGAAGCGGGTAATCACCGGCAGCGGTGCCGATGGGCCTAGACGAGTCCTCGGTGACGTCAAGCGTAGGCCGTGCGAGCGGGATGGGTGGAGGCGGCGGCGTGGACTGGCGGCGTGGCCTGCCTGTTGCCGGAGGAGCTAGGTTTCTCGGGG
>MU856931.1:45715-55731 GCA_033296705.1 Chaetomidium leptoderma | reverse complement strand
TTCCAGAGACGCGATGCCGAGAGGTGTCGGAACGGGAGCTGCGCAGCGGCGCGGCGGGTGCGGAAGGGAGACTGGGGGAACGAGTCTGGGGCGCCGCCAAGGCCCCTTCGTAGTAGGCTGTTTCCTCGCGATGGCTGGGCGGGTGTTACTGGCCCGGGCGAAAGGGGCGTGGGAGCGGGTGGGTAGGGGGGTTGCTGCGACGGCGACGGCAGTTTCGGATTTGCTGCGGATTGCGGTGGGCCTGCGGTCGCTGCATCGAGGGCAGCCGATTTGGTGAGGGATCGGGGGTTGGCAGCTGCTGCCGTGGGTGAAGCCGTGGGGCAGATCGGACAGCGGCGGTCACCGAGACGGCGCCTCCGAATTCGCAGGTGGGTGGGAAAATGGCGCCGGCTCTTCTCCTCTTTCCCGGCCCGTCGTCTGAACGAGGGGTGCTAGTCGACCGGGCGCAACCTGGTGGGAACTGGGAGCTGCAACCCCAGATGGCGTTCTCCACAAGTCCACCCCGTCGCGCAATCTTGAAATTGCCCTGGATCTAGCGCGACAGATAAACAACGATTAGGTCGCCTCGCGTCTCACAGCGTTGATGGAAAGATGCAGGGCGCTAGAGAAGCGAACACGGCAGGCAAAACGGAAGACGCCGAGGAGGTGGGCTCGATGGGGAACGATGGGTTTCGATTGGGGCGTCTGATTCTGCGAGGAGTTATGCATGTGCGATCTTGATTGGGACTGAAGCAGATGGATGCAGGAGTGGACTGGCGGGATTGGCACAGACCCGGCTCCCTTGGACAGATTAAGTTAGGGCAGCTTTCAGGGGTGCCAACTCGGGACAAAACTCGGCTGCTCATAAACTGGCAAAACTCCAAATTCCCTCATCCAAGAGTACCTCGGGTGCATGGTCTAGTGGTATGATTTTCGCTTCGCATTGACTGGAATGCGCCTTGTGAAAGGTCCCCGGTTCGATCCCGGGTGCATCCACTCTGGATTCTTCTTTTGGCTCATGAGCATCCTCATCTTTTTCGATCCAGATAGATGAGCTACCCGAGGCTTGCTCTTTTCTTTTCGTGGTCTGCACATTCCGAGTCTTTTTTGTTGCATACAGATGCGAGTCTTGGTGCATGCAGATGCGAGTCTTGTGCATGCAGATGCGAGCGGGCTTCGGGGAGGTGGGATCGGGGAGGTGGGACACCCCGCAACCGTGAAGCCTGTTTGGGAAACTGCACACCCGACACCTTGAAAGCGAGTTCCAATGGCAGCTCGAAACACACGTTGGACTCCAAACCTCGCCTTTCCCGCTCAGCCAGCATTCATCTGTATTGCGAGTATGACCTGCAATATTTGCGGTGCCTTTCGTTGCAGGATACGGGACCGATGAAGTGAGACACCAGTCCGGCCTTTGGAGTCTGTTTATTGTTCGATTACGTCACTGCTCAGCATCATTCATCGCGTCCTCTACCGGGACAGCGTCCACCCCACGACAACACGGCCGACTCGGAGGGACCTGGAGAGAAGAAGCCTTGTACGTACACACCTCCGCTTCCAACCACGCATCCATGGCGCCAGGAAGACTGGACACCGGCGGCCCGGCCGTTGGGGAGTCGTCCACCTCGGACACTGTCGGGAACGCACGCCGTAAGTCGAGCGCGCGTGATAACGACCCGGGCATGCGGCGTACATCCACAGCCGGGCCAGCCGGGCCAGCCGGGCCAGCCGGGCTAGATATGTCTCCCGAGGACCGCCGCCGCCGCCGCAGCTCCACCTTTTCGGCATTCAATCTCAGCGAGGCAAGCCGGGACTTCCAGGACGAGATCGTCGACCCCGGCCCAGCTGTCAAGCGTGAGGAGATAACGTGGAAATCGTGGCTGCCTATCATGTTTGCCGTGATCCCCCCCACCGCCGGGCTCATCTTCGCAAACGGGACTGCCTTCTTCAGCGATCTCACGCTGCTGGGCCTGGCCACCATTTTTCTCCACTGGTCCATCTCGGCACCATGGTAAGTCTTGGTTCTTGCACCCGCCGAGGTACATGTCGAGGACGCGCATTCACCATTTTCAGGAAATGGTACCACTCGGCCCAGCGAGTCCGAGAGGACCATCAAGCGGCCGCGGAGGAGGCATTGGATATTGAGGACGACGAACTCCCCACGCAGCCCCTGAGTGATTCAGACTCGCCCGGGAGCGCATCCCCCTCGGCCGCAGAAAAACACGAGCGAGCACGCCAGGTCGACGACGCTCAGGCCCGGCTACGGAATCTCGAACGCGCGGCACTGGCCACATGCTTTCTCGCGCCTGCCGCCTCCACCTACCTCCTCTACATTGTCCGAGACTTTCTCAGCCGGCCGTCCGAAGGTCTCGTCTCGAACTTCAACCTCGGAATTTTTATCATGGCGGCCGAAGTCAGCCCGGTCTCGCACGCCATCAAGCTGATCCTAGCCAAGACGCTGCACCTGCAGCAGATCATCCACTCCAACCCGTACCGGATGGTGCGGATCACGCCCTCCAAGTACCGCGACATGCTGTTTCGGCTTGAGGACCTCGAGACGCGGGTGCTCGCACAGCCCAACAAGGAGGGGTGCGAGGGGTGCGAGTGCAACAACCCGCAGCGGCAGCAGCAGATGGCGCGGCAGCTGCGCGACGACGTGACCCGCGACGTGCACACCGCCATCCGCCCGGAGATCGACAGCGTCATCCGTGCGGTGCGGCGTTACGAAAAGAAGACCAGCACACTGACCAACGACACGGAACAGCGCCTGCGCGACCTTAGGAGGCGTCTCGACGACGCCATTGCCCTGTCGGCCGTCGTTGCGAGGAACAGCGCCGGCAGCGGGAGTCTGATTGGGAGGGTGGCCGGCGGCGGGTGGTATGTGGTGACGTTCCCCATGACGGCGACTATCTATGCGGTCTCGCTGGTTCTGGCGCCGTTTACCATGCCGCTTGACTGGCTGGTCCGTGGGGGGAGGCGGTTGATCGCCCAGGGCGATGTTGGTGCCCAGAATCTGCCTGGCGAGCTGGGGCAGGGGCGGATTGTCTCGGCCGCCTCGTCGAGATCCGCGTCGAGGTGAGGGTGTGGTTGGAAGATGCGTGTACGAGACACAGATGTAGATCGTTAGGCTCAGCGTTGGAATTCTTGAACAGCGTTGTCTTGTGCTCTGTCTCACTACTTGGTGTCTGCCGCGCTTGACATACGATCTGCGCTGCTTGATCTTGCATGGTGTGTGCGGGACTGTACTGGCTAGGGCTTGAGGATATGCCCATAGAAAGTCAGGAAGGTACGAGACACGACGGACATGCCGCTCGGCGGTCAAGAGATCTGAGATGTCCGAGGTGGAGTTTGGAGTCTGAAGTTCATGATGGGCGGATTAATACGGACCCTGCGGTGGTGTTGGGGTGGGTTGATATGATCAGCGGACAAACGCTACTACCTGATATCGTGAGAGTAAACAGAGGCTGAGCGGTTGGTTTCCCTTTTCTAGGTGCTGTACTCGCCGTATCCATATCCACAACTCTACTACCGGGACCTCATACCTCACCGTCCGCTTGTTAGCGAGTTGGGTTCGGATGGATCTGCAGGCCATTACACTTTGGATTCGACGGAGAATCCCCAAAGTCGGGCCATCAGTCCGTTCTCGACTCATGCGAAGTGGCTGGGGGTGAAACTGTCTTGACGGTCGGAGCCAGGGGTTTAGTTCGGTGTTGGGCCGGTGATTGCCATGGCTTGTTTACATCCCGATGTTACACAACGGAAAATAGGGAATGGGGTGGAGATGTACCTGGGCCCTATGAAAATAAGACGTGAACAGGGTATTCATAGGTGTAAGTGGTCCTCCGAATCGGGAAGTGCATGGGTTGGGAATCGGAGCGTGTGGGGCCTCCCGGGGGGAGAGACCGGGGGCTGTCTCCGCCGAAAGCCGCTGTGGGGTCGCTCGCTTTGGTTTTCGGGTTGATGCAACCTCGAAGTGGCTGCTTAGCTCGTCTCATCTTGATCCGCCAGACTTCTTTTTCTCTCGACCTGCAGTTTGGGGTGCCAATTGCTAGCAAGCGACTCTGTATCTTCTGAGATCACTCTGACGGCGCGAAAAAGCAAAATTCGTCTGATATCTGTTCCGTCCAATGAAGCAATCGCGGACGTGTCGAAAAGCCAATCGCAGCGGACTGTCGCAGCAACCAAGATTGGCCGTTACATCCCGCGGCTTGGCGATGCATCGAGATTCAGGTACCCGCGTCGAGGCACAGCAACACCTCTTGTCCCAGTCGTCGGTGTGAGTAATCTCACTGCTTGGGTGTTTGGATAGACTCTAGGATGCCAACCGTTACCCGGAAAAGCCCGAGTCGACAACTCTTCCAAGGGCACCTATTCCCGCCGGGAGCCGTCGACGAGCCAGTCAGGCCGATTCGCGAGCGCGCCACGGTCGATCGTGACATACGCCACCAGGAGTCGTCCCTTTAGCCTGCGTCAGCTTTGTCTCAGTCGGAGAATTACCGATCAGGGCCCACGCCGGCTCTTGGGACATGCAACACCATACCGGGCCATGGCTTCGGTGACAATGCCACCGATGGTGCTGTAGGGTGCAGGGATTTTAGGAGCTGAACTTTCGAGGTTCTCAAGGGAACCAACGTGGTCAAGACAAAAGCAACTCTCGACACGCATGTCGGGGGTCCTTGCATTAGACGTTGGGCTGCACCCCTGTCTGCCCTGCACCGCCCGACCACTCGCCTTGACGCCTCTCAATGCAGCCCAGCACCCCACGTCGAGTCGTCCGCCTTGTCACACCCCCGCTCATCTCCCACGCGATGTCGTCATCCACGCGATGGCCTCCGACCGCGTTCCGCGGGGCCCCCTGACACGATTGGAGGACTCTGATACCAGCTCGACGAAACGGGAACCCGGAGACTCTCTGCGGGCCAAGTGCCCAGCTTCTGCCGACCCGGACAAGACATGGTTGGGCCTGGCCAGCCATGGCGGCAGTCCCTGATCTTCCCGCATCGGTTATCTGTTGCCCTTCAAGTCGTACCGGCCTCTTCTGCTTCCTTCCATTGATGCCTCTTGATAATTGCGCTGTCTCTGATCCGTCCAATGTTTCCTTTTTCCGTCTCGAGTCTGGCCGCCTGCTGATCCCGCAATCTCTGTCAACACCGACCTGGCACTCACAATTTCTCCCCATTCCACCCATTGAAGCACCGGTCTTGGCACGTTTCTCCCAGTAGAATGCTGTTGGGCAGAATACGGCTGCTTTTGATCGGGTACGCTGGCTGAATCTGTGATCGACTGGACGTGGTTCTTCATTTCGCTTTGAGAAGCTTGTTGCCATGAGGCTTTCACGAGCTTCATGTGGACGGGCTCTGCTCTGTCTGTTCCTCTTGTCCGGCGTCACAGCAGCCGGGGCACACCACCCGAAGAGACAAGAGACAACCAGGGCTTTGAGTTCACCAGACCCGACATCGACGGACAATGGACAGGCCACTACGCCATTGCCGACTTCATCAGCCGGTCTCGACGACATCACTGCCAGCCTGTCTCTGTCAAGTTCTCGACCGACTTTAAGCACCCAGACACAGCCGAGCCCAACTAGCAATGCCGGCTCCAACTTTTTCAACGGTAGGTGGTCTTGACGAAAAGACAATCGAGAAAACGGCAGCTAAAAAAGCCTAGCTACTATCCCCGAGGGGCAACTTCCTCTCGAGCCCCAAATCACCCCCGGCTGGGCCGTCGCCGGCACCATCCTCCTCGTCACAGGCATTGTTTATGCGCTCTTTGGCATCAGGGCACAACGGGTGCACACCTTTTTCAGTGCCGCCTTCTTGGCAGCCCTCGGAACGACGGTCCTGGTGTTGTATCTCATGACCCCGCCCGCCACCCTGGCCGTTCAGGGAGCTTATGTGGTCGCTGCCGTCTGCACTGGAGCGGCGCTCGGCGGCCTGGCTGTTCTCTTCAACGATCTCGCCGAGTGTCTAGGCTGCCTTCTCGGCGGATTCAGCCTGAGCATGTGGCTGTTGACCCTCCATCCTGGCGGGCTCGTTCCCAGCGCGAGCGGCAAGATGATTTTCATTGCCGTCTTCACCATTGCGAGCTTTTGCTTATACTTTAGTCGCTGGACAAGGACGCACGGCCTCATGGCCTGCATCTCCTTCTCCGGTTCGACGGCGGCCGTTCTCGGCATCGATTGCTTCACGCGCGCCGGGCTGAAGGAGTTTTGGGCCTACATCTGGGCGCTCAACGACAAGATGTTTCCCGATGGCGCCGTCACGTACCCCCTGACGCGTGGTATTCGCGTGGAGCTCGCAGTCATCATCCTCCTGTTTGTCGTTGGCATCATCTCCCAGCTTAAGCTGTGGCGTCTCATGCAGAACCGCCGAAACAACAGTACTGACGCGCCGGTTGATGAAGAGCTGGGCCTGCCCGACGACGAGGAGAAGATGGCACGGGAGTTGGAGGAAGCGACGAACCGCGAGCGCCGCGAATGGGAGCGCATGTACGGAGATGGCGGGAGTGCCCCAGCTGGGTCGTCAGACAGCGCTGTTGGCGACATGGAGAGCGAGAAGCCCGAAGGCTACAGCAAGAGAACCTCGGCGACCTCCGCGACGGCACTGCCGGACGGAGAGCTGCCGGCTGACCCGTCCAAGGCTCCACCGGGGCAGGCCATCAGAGAAAAGGATGGTGGCGACGGCAGGGTGGTAGTCAGGGTTGTCGAGGAGGATTCACCAGAGGGAGACGCAGCGGATGGCTCTATCCGAGAGAAGGGTGAGGGCTATCCACAAGAAGACCCGGCCACTTCAACAACGAGGCGCAATTCGCAGTCTGAACCAGCCGTTGTCCCGCTGCCATTCAAAATCCCCACCCCCAAACAGGGGAAGAACCGAGGTTCTGTGGCAGCCTCTGACGAGGAGGATGGGTCCTCTGTGGCGGCCGTTGCAGACGAGGAGAATGAGCCGACTGCCTTGACTCGAGGCCGCCCATTTTCACGCCTTCCGGGGGTATGGAGGAACTCGGTCAGCATCCGCAGAGCCATGGCCCGGCGTTCAACAGACACCGAATTAGAGCGGAGTGTGGCTGGTGAGAGAGATGGGCCGCCAACTAAGACCACGAGAAACGATAGCGACTCTGTGATTGCGGCTTTTGATGACGAGAGCACCAGCGGAGACGCAGAGACCTCTATACTGGACTGGTCATCGCGGCGGCCGGAAGGAAGTGTGAAGGGGTCCGTCGAAGTTGGGGGGCCGGAAGAGGCGGGGCAGAGGGCACCATCGGTAGACGCGCCAGCCGGTGAGATGAGAGATAACGAGGCGGAGCCGCAGCACCTATTAATGACGGACTTGCCGTCGAACACCGGAGAGCCTGCAACCAAGGCTAGGCGCACCGTGGAAGAGCACAACCAAGCGGTCGCGGCCGCATCCAGGGATGTTGCGCCCCTTGACGCTCTGGGAGCACCGTCTCTCGATGGCCCAGAATCGGCAGAGTCGTTCCGGACAAGGGTCGCCCGCTTGACCAAAGTGAATCTCCCACCAGCCTTGCCGAATATCGCCTTGACGTATCGGACCAACGAGTGGGCCAAGCACCTCGGTGTTGCCGAGACGCCCGAGTGGGAGACGCTACAACTCCCCAAGCCCATCCCTGAGGCTCCGGAAGAGGAACCAGCGCACCTGAATATCGTCGAACTGCAGCAGACAGCCGAGAATGGTGCTCCTCCACCGGCCGCTCCGAGAATACCCAGTGCCATGTCGAGCTATGCGTCGCACCAAAGAAGCAATTCAAAGACGTCGATGTCTAGCTCAGAGATGGCGGGCTTCGCTCCGTCTCCCGATTTGCAGTCCGGATACCGATTTCCCGCTTACCGCTCGGCGTCCTCGATGATGAGGCGCCAGAGCTCGGCGATGCTGGCCGAGCCCATCGCCGAAGAAGACTCCAGTATGCATCGGTCGGAAACGGCCCAATCCCATCATCTCCCGGCATCGCTCTCGGTTCTCGACCTCTCGCAGCCCGCCGCACCAAACGCGCACCGACCCCAAACCCTCATCGGCATACGCGAGAAACTCCTCCGCTACCGCGCCTCGGGCATCTTCCTCCCCTTCAACAACGAAACCATGCACATCCCGACCACCGACCACCCGCCCTCCGACGCCGGGAGCATCCGCAACCACCGCCCCTCCCCCGACGTCGACCTGGACGACCTCCCCCTCTCCCAGCGCCGCGTCCTCATCCGGCGGGAGCAGGCGACCGCCGCGACCGTAACCGCCGACTCCACCGCCTTCGACTCCCACCAACCCGCCCGCCACAGCAACCTCCCCTCGGCCTCGGCCCGCGAAGCCCAGCTCGCCCACTTCCGGCACTTGGTCGCCGCCGACCTCCGCGCCGCCTCCCCGGTGGCGGCCCCGATAACCAACAGCCTCCGCCGCATACCCTCCAGCACCACCACCCTCCTCGGCGGCCTCGGCGGGCCATCGACTTCCATGCTAAGCTTCCACTCCACTGCCGCCGATGGTGGTGACGGCATAACGGGAGGAAGAGGAGGAGGCGGCGCCAAAAGGAGCGCCATGCTCCGGAGCATCGACATGCAGCGGAGCATCCTGCTCGGCCAAAAGGAGGCCGAGGCGCAGCGCAAGGTGGCGGCGCTGGCCGAGAAGGTGCGGTATCAGCGCGAGTTTGAGGAGTGCATGCGCAGCGGGGCGCTGATGAGTGCGCATCGGGATGCGATGAGGCGGTTGCAGGGGGGGGTGAATTGTTGATTTTTTTGTTGATCGCTGTTATTATGAGGTTTGCTGCTAGCCATGTTTGGATGGGTTATGAGGAGGGGGGAGGAGTAATTTGTAATGATTTATTGTTTAGGTTGTTTAGGTTGTTTGGGGAAGCGGGATGGGTTGGTGGGATGGGGTTGGCAGGATGGGGGAAACAAGATGGGGTTGGCAGGATGGGGTTGGCAGGATGGGATTGGCAGGATGGGATCTGGAATATTTGTGGGAATGGAAAGGAGGACGAATGCCATCGGACTGCGGAAAGGGTGTAGGGATGGGGTGGGTGTAGCAAGCAGCTAGATGGTCGAGGGTTCAGATGGAAAAGGGGTTGGATAGGGGCAAGGGATGGAAAGGGGCTGGCTGGGACGGGTTGGGTGGAAAGAGACGAGATGGGAAGACAAGATGGAAAGAGACGAGATGAAAGAGACGATGGAAAGAGACGATGGAAAGAGACGATGGAAAGAGAATGACTGAAAACGGCCAGATGAGATGGGATGGGACAGGATGATGATAATGAGGCAAGTCGTTCGCGCAGTAGGCGTAGCTATTTGGATCTGCTGCTGTTGTCAGAGTATATATATACCCATGTCCCAGTTTATCACCACTGCCGTAACCCAAGGTCCCCTTCCGGTTGTGAGAAGCAAGGCCGTCCACACAGCTGCACCTGTCAGAGAGGGTACACGTGCCCTGTTCTTAGCCAGCACATGGTAGTAATCACGAGCCACAGCAGCCTGTTTGGTCTAGCCGCCACTATAAGAACAACCTACCACAACCACGACGGGATACGAAGAGAAGGACGAAACAGACGGGCCAGTAGCCCCGATAATTACTATACGGCGGTAGTCTATGTGAAAACGTTGGTGCATGCGCCAAAAAACGGGATCCTCCACGCGGCAAAATACAGCTTCCAGGATATATAGCATGAAAACGGGTAAGAGGGAAAGAAAACAGCGAACACCAACGCCATCCAATGCAGATGCCCATGACATGTGAGGAGGAAAAACATGGAAGGAAGACGCTATGCCCATGACCGACCCAGACCAGATAAAAAAGCATCCGTCCGTCCGTCCGTCCGTCCGTCCGTCCGTCCGTCCGTAAAGCAAACAACCGCACCCCGAGCGCAGAACCTAGACCTGTAAACCAAATAATCACAACCTCTCCCCATCACCCGTCGTCCGCGCCCTCTCCAACAACCCCCCAAACACGGCCGCCCCCTCCTCACCCCCCTCACCACCACCACTAGCCCGATCCGTATCCCTCCTCGTCACCGTCATCCTCCTAACCCCTCCATTC
>MU856931.1:0-45705 GCA_033296705.1 Chaetomidium leptoderma | reverse complement strand
CCCTCAACCCCCCCACCGCCACTTCATCCCCATTTTCATTCCCATTCCCGGACCCAACAACCCCCCCCGCACTAACACTCCCACTAACCCCCTCATGCGGCGGCAGTGGCAACGCAGCACCAGAAGAAGTAACAAACAAACCCCCCCTCCTCAACCCTCCTCCGGCTACCCCTATAGTAGCTCGACCCCGCCTGACGCCTGAGCCAGCCTGTAGTAGCCCCCCTTGCTGGACAAAACTCCCGTTATTACCGCTACCGCTACCGCTAATGCTACCGCTGCTGCCGTCGATGTGGACTAGGACACTATCCCCTACTACCGCACTCAGGGTGGAGGAGAATGGGGAGGGGGAATAGACGTGTTGTGTTTGCAGGCGGGTGGCGCTTGGCGGGGCACGGGGGGTTGCGGGCCGTTGTTGTTGTTCTTGGGTTGTGGTTGTTGTTGTAGAAATTCGGCGGGGTGGGGTGGTGGTGCCCCCTCCTGCTATTATGGTAGGGATTGTCGTTGTTGTTTCTGAGAGTAGCGCGCTGTCGGAGACGGCGGAGAGGATGGTGTCGGAGGAGATGGTGTGTGGTCCCGGGGAGGGCCGGGTAGGTGATACGGTGGGTAGGTGGCTGGACTTCCAAGGGTTGCCTAGTAGGGGCGCGTCTGCGTGGTCTTCGTCCTCCTCCTCCTCCTCTTCGTCATCGATGAGTGGCTTCTGGGATGATACGCTTGGGGGCGCCCGGGAGGTGGGAAACCCCGCCGAGAAGCTGAGGCGGGACGCCCGGGATGAGCCCCGGGATGAGCCCCGGGATGTCTGGGCGTCGGCCCGGCGGGGTCGGGGTAGTGTTGGCGGTGCCCCGCGGTCCTGCTCTGCAAGCCCGATGGTCTCCTCGATGCCCTCGGCGTCGGAAAGGGTGGCCTCGTCGTCGTCGTCCTGCCGGGGCCGGCCGCTGGTGATGAGGAAGACGCCAAAGAAAGTGAGTAAACAGCCCCCCACGAACTTGATGGCCTGCTCGCTGGTGGTGCGCTCAAAGTCGCGGTAGAGGACGGCGCTGCCGGTGATTACAGAGAGCGTGAAGAGCACAAATTGGATGGGGATGACCTGAGTGGATTCGAAACGCTGAAGCGCCTTGTTCAGATAGCGGACCTGCATGATGGCGGTAAAAAGTAGGACGAACAGCAGGGCGTACGTAATCGGGGTGGTGAAAGCGCCCAGCAGCGTCGACGAGAGCATCGAGGACACGCCCTTGGTTGCGAGGGCCGTGTAGCCACCTGGATAGTTTTAGCAAAGCCCATATCTTTGGCCGAATGGGACATACCGAAAAGGCCGACGAGCCCGAGATCGATCAGAATGGTTCGGTTCCCATACTGCGGGCTCAGCCAGATGAGCAGGGCAATCAGGCCGCAGCTGACGCCCATGTAGATTTCAAACTCCATGGTCGTAATGGCATCCCACACCTCGTGCGGGCCCAGCTTGGTCTCCTCGGTCTTTGCGCTCAGCACCACGGTGACGGCGCCTGTGATGGCGATAATGACGCCCCAGAAATCGCGCGGGCGGAACACCTCCTTGAAGAAGATGGGGGCAATGACGCAGTTGGACACCAGCGCTACGACGCCGAGCGGGCTGACGATGGAGGCCGGGGCAAAGCCGTAGGCCAGAAAGTTGCCCATCTCGCCGACCGTGATCAGAACCTGCCCCATCCACCAGTAGGGGTCCTGGAGGTATGTCGAGGTGACCTCGGGGCTGCCCTCGTCGCCGGCCGAGTCGTCTGACTGGAAGGACTGCGTGAGGGGGTCCGTCTCGGAGGAATCGCGGGGGTCGTCGGTGTATCGGCTGTCGGTATGCCCGTTTGAATCCCCGTTCGACGTCCCGTACTGTCCAGCCGACCCTTGACCTTGTATCGCATTCTTAATGGCCTGTCTCGCCCGCTCCCGCACTTGCAGCTTCTTCCGATGTAGCCGGATGTGTGCGTATCGCTGGACATTGAGGGCCAGGGCGATGAGGACGTTGCCGCAGATGGCCGTGATGATGCCGATCAGACTGGACCAGTTCTGGAGCTCGTCTTCTGGACTGCCGTCGCCATCGGACAGCCAGGCGCGCTCGTCCAGTGGGGCGGCTGGCCAGAGCAGAGGGAGGCGCATGGTGTCGTCGTCGTTCTTTGGCCCGCAGATGTGTTTACGGCACGATAGTCGTCCCTAGCGAAGAGCAGGAGCACCCGTGTCGCAATTCGTGATGGCAGGTCATCGGCGCCGGGCGTGGGCAGAGCGACGGTTTTAGGCACGCACGCACGCTGTGTGGTGGATGGATGGTTGGGTCGTTGGCCGTGGTCGTTGGTCGTTGTTGGGTGCTGTGCTGCTGGATGCTGCTGGATCCGGGTTGCTCGCGGTTTCTATTCAAGCGGGCAACGAGTAGACGGTCGGGAGGTCATCGGCAACCAGGCCCGGAACAAAACCGACACTCGGAAAAGCCGAGTAAATTGCAGATTCGATAGCGTCGACGATGGCGAGCTACGGGGAATGATGGATCCTTCGCGATCCACGCGGTGTTGGTTTGTGCCGCTTGCTCGCTCTGCGGATTTGATCGACTGGGGTTGATGGGATTACAGAATACCGAGACCCTGGCTTTCCTGGGCGCTGCGGGCTTGGCAGGTTCTTGCAGGGTCCAACATTGCGACGAGGCACGCCACAGGGCACGGTGGGGATCAAAGTGGCTTTTCTCGCTGCGCGTCAATGCTTTCCCTCGAGACACGTTTGACAGCAGGCAAGCAGGCATTTCATCGAACTTGAAGCCGGAACTGACTCCCTTGCCTTCTTTGCGTTGGGCTTCTGGGGATCTGTCTGCTCCTGCCATCAGCAGCTTGCCGAGTATCCGAGTGGAGGTTGGAGGGCGGCCAATCGAACCCCTGTCCTGCGTCAAACTTGCACGTCCAAGCTCCAGCAAGCTCGGCCCACAGCTGCCCTGTGACGCAGAGGTTCTCATTCCCCACAGGGGTCCGCTGTGAATCATCATTCATCAGAGTCCAGAGCATGTTGGAGAAACGATCGTAGAGCAATGCCGACAATGTTGTATTGTGGCAGGTGATGGATTAAAAGTGCTACTGAAGAGATTAAACACAGCTCGCCGGCTGAGTAGAGTAATTTTTGGTTGAACACCATGTTCGAAAAAGCATTGATCCAACGCCAAAACCCCGAGTCCTTTTTGGCCCAGCCCAATTGCCTGCCCCAAGCCCTTTTTGATATCCGTTCCCGTTGTTTGTTTTTCTTCTCCCGTCCCGTCCCGCGACAAAAAAGAAAATGTTTTTACAGATCAATGGTCTGTGCGACCATAAGAACGACGGCGCCCACATGGCGCCGTGAACGTCCTGCCCAATCCCATCCACAACGGCTCCTCTGCGGACGCCGTGCCCTCCGCGCTCGAAGCCCACAGCTTCTGAGCCGGCCTGCACTCTTCAAAGTGCGCCACAAACTCAGTCTTGGAATAGAACCGGTCCCGGAGTTCCAGGTGGTCGTCCGAGAAGTCCGACTCAAAGGCCAGCTGGCAGCCCTTGCACGAGACGCCCGACTGGGCCTCGCCCGTCGCCCGGTTGAGCGAGGGCAGGCTCGTGGCCGCTTGGAACCTCAGCGTCAGCGAGTCGGACCACCGGCTGACGGTGGCCTCGGCGTCTGCCACGCCGCTCTCGCGCAGCGCGTCAAGGCCGTGCTGGACCGCCACGATGCGCTTGCGGCTGTCGGGCAGCGTGTGCAGCACCGGGAGCCGCCGCTCGAGCTCCCCGGCCGGCACGCGCGCCGCGTCGGCCAGCCGGCTCAGGTAGCTGACCTGCATCTCCGGCGCCGACGCAATGCAGGTCAGACAGCACCGTGCCGCGGTGGGCAAGAAGACGAAACCGCCAAAGGCGCCGCAGAGGGCGCAGTTCTGTGTGGTGAGAGCAGTGTGGAGATCGAGGACGTCTACGTGCGACGCGAGGCCGGTCCGCATCAGCACGCAGAGACTCTCGAGCGCGTGTTTCCGGAGGTGGCGGAATTCCCGGATCGAGGCCAGCACGTCGCGGGTGGTCCGGTTGACATGGCTGAACCGGAAGGCCGAGCTCACGTCGAGCTCGAGGCAGATGAGCGAGACAATCTCGAAGGGGAGGCGTCCGAGATGGCCGAGGTCGAAGTCGCGGGCCTGGCCGAACGAGTGGAAGACGGACGAGCGCACGGCATCGTGCTGGCTACGATGCACCGTGACGGCGGGGAGTTCGAATTCTGTGCGGTTGTAAGAGGCTACGCTGAGGATAGCGTCGGCGTCCGGCCTTGGCGCCGGGTCCGCCGCGGGAGTCTGCGAGAGGTGTGTTGACGCCATGATAAATATCGAATTGGTACCCTAGAAAAATGGTTGAAAAGCTGTGAGGATGATGAGTGCATCGGAAGTCGAGCCGATGATGAAATAAATAGACAAAACAGCTTCAGAAACCTGGAATGCGGGGGATTCAAGGGGATCAAGGACATGCTGTCCGCGTGACACTTGTATGCACGTACATGGCGATACCAAGCCTCGCTTGCTGAATACCGCTCCTTACCGTGCTTCCAGAACGGGCTGAGAGGATCCCGTGGCCAAAGAAAATCCACTGCGGGGCTGCCAAGGACCGGGGTGGCTATCCACAGGCCCCCGAGTCTCGGTTGGCAGACTTATTCTGCGGCCCCTGTCGGCTGCAAACAGGGCCCAACGAGAAGGAGAGGAGAGAGAGAACATGGGGAAAGGAAAACGGAGAAGGAAGAGAAAAGAAGGGCAGAGAGGGGAGAAAACACAGGGAAACCCAAAAGAAAAAAGCCAGACGAAAGAAAGAAAAGGCGAGCGTCAATGGCAAAGAAACAAGACAAAATCATCATCATTTTTTCTTGCAAGGCCCAGGCTCGCGCGGCTCCATAGCAACCCGGCAGTCTGCCAATAACCACCTCTCTCAGGGGTTACGAAACGTAACAGAGCCAAGCTTTGGTCTAAAAGTGGTCACGATCTCGCCATCCACTCTGACACGAGGGGCCGTTGATTCGATGACGCCTTTTTTTCGCCTTTTCCCAGCATCATTGCACCCCGGACAGCACGCACAAGCACGCACAACGCAACACGGCACAACAGAAACCAAACGTAAAAGAAACCCAACAGAAAAGAAAAAAAACAGAAATGCCGGCCGCCAACGACGAGCCATCCAATAATAGCAACAACCCCTTCATCCGCTTCAGGCACCACGTCGACACCAGCATCCACGCGGGGCTGAACACGCTGCGTCGCAGCCCCCAGTCATCATCATCCACTCCCAATTCCACCACCACCCCCTATCACCCAACCACCCAAACACAACAAACCCCCTTTTCAACCCCCCCTGACAACATCCCCACAGCAACAACCACAGCCACCAATATGCCACCACCACCCCCCAATACCAGCCCAGAACTCCCCTCCTCCTCCCCCCCATCACCACGCAGCGCAACCGCCGAAGAAGCCCGGCAAGCATGGCACCACTTCCTCACCCACTCCCCTTACTCCCCACTCCTCCTCGAGCGTGAGGCGAGGGGCGGGAAGCCGACGCCTCAAGACCTCCTCCTCCTCCCATCCTCCTCCTCCACTCCCTTTCATCATCCAGCGATGATGATGGTTGCAGAGGAGGTGGAGGCGGGATGGTGGCTGGAAGCGTTTGAGGATTTGATGCGGGTCAGTTCTGGGTTGGGGTTGGCGGATCTTTCGCGTCCGCATTATCATCGGTATGGGTTTGGGGGGGGGTGGGTTCGGGAGATGGCCTGGTTGGAGAGGATGGAGCGGCGCGGGCTGGGCGAGGTGTTGTTCCCCGTTTGTGAGGAGGATGTTGATAATGCGAGGTCGGGCGGCGGCTATGTGTCGCCGCGCACGATGGGGGAGTGGGTGGAGCGGAGGAGGGTGGAGGGCGAGAGGGAAAGGGAGGAGGTTGGTCGGGTGTGGGAGGAGCTTATTGGGGGGAGGAGGGCCGTGGAGGAGGAGGTTGAGAAGAAGGGCGCTGCTGCTGCGGATGCGTGGGTGGGGGAGGTCGAGCGGGAGGTGAAGCGGGAGATGGATAGGTGGCGGGATGTCGGGCAAGACAAGGCGACGTCGTTTTTTGATGGGATTGGCGGCGTTGTGAGGGCGCTGGGGAAGGTGCTGGAGGAGGAGGCCGGGTCGTTGCAGCGGTTTGGTCGCGGCAAGAAAGAGGACGACGCTGCCGCTGCCGTGGAGAAGAAGGATCTGCCTGCGCCTGCGCCCGAGACGGAGAGTGATCTGTACTCGGCCATCCAGTCGGCCTTCCACGAGTCGGAGCGGTCGCTGTCCAGCTTTTTCAAGTCTGTCTCGGAGGGCTGGCGCCATGATACGCTCCCAGAACCCAAGCCGGTGTCACCGCCAAAGACCGAGACCACCGAGGTGGTCCAGGACGGCATCACCAAAAAGACAACCAAAAAGGAGTTTGTCGACGAGCATGGCAACACGCACTCCAAGACCGAGACTACCTGGACCGACGGGGACGGCCGCGTTGTTATGCGGCAGGTGCATAGCGCCATGGGGCGCTCCGAGCACTGGGAGAAGACAGCCCAGACAGAATCTACAAAGCACGACACAGAGACGGCTAACGAGGCGAGGGAGCAGAAGGAGGGGGGATGGTTTTGGAAGTGAGAAGGAATGGTTGTGTGAGTGAGAAAGAGGTGGCTCTGCAAGTGAAAGGGGGTGGTTCTGCAAGTGAAAGGGGGTGGTTCTGCAAGTGAAAAAGGGGGTTGGATCTGAAAGTAAACACTGGTAAGGAAAGTCTGGAAGTCTGACTGATTGAATGCCCCACTGCTCGTCTCCATTCCTCCGCTCCTCACTCAGATTGACTCGCGTTTGTTTTGTTTGTTTGCAATGACTCGCTGTAGCAATATGCATCTATCAAACACTCAGTCAGCCCCATCCATGCCGTGCTTCGTGGGAGGCGATGAGGCGATGAGTCGAGGAGCAAAGTGACGTGGTTGGGTGGGGCCAAGCCACGGAGGCAACGGGAAGATGCTGTCATTCGGGCTTCGCTCCATAGATTCGGCTTTGCATGACCAACACGTTGATCGCTAAGCACTAGCTTACAAGCTGCTAGAACACAATATTGAGGAATTCGACGCCTTACACATTACGCTACTCTGTACAAGCGTGCCGCTCAAACAAAGAAAACAACAGCTACCCCTATTTCTTCCCCGCCCGCACCGTCGCCTTCTTCTTCCGCATCATCCGCTTCCGCACAATGATCTTGGTCCTCATGGCAAGCTTCTCATCGGCCTTTGTCTTCTCCTTGCTCGGTGGAACCACAGCCTTCACCTTGGTTTCTCCCGCCTTCTCACCCTTGTCGCCCTTCCCATCCCTGCCCTTTTGCCACGGCTTCGCGCTACCCCTATCTCCCCACTTCCCATTCTGTGGCCTCATATCTCTCGCCATGCCCGTCCCGAACGCCGGTCTCGGTTGCTGCGGCAGCCGCGACTTCTCCTCCTGCTGCCGCCTCCGCAGCACGACATTGGCATTCTCAATCGCAAATTCGACAATCAGCCGCTGCGTCTTGCCGGCCTCGTTCTTCATGGCATGCCCGTTCAGGTAGCGTAGACCCATGAGCGCCCAGCGATGGGACGAGTACTCGATGAACCCGTAGCCGCGGCTCTTGCCGCCGCCCGCCTTCTCATCCACCTTGGAACCCTGCGTGGTCTCAAAGACAATCTTGGCCTGCCGCACCACGCCCTTGCCCTTCTCCTTTCTCTGCTTCTCGGCCAGCTTGTCCTGCTCGCCGCCGCGCGAGTTCTCCTCCTTGGAGATGGGCAGCCTGAGGCCCTCCTTGACGTCCTTGGCGAACCCGACGACGGCTTGACGCGCGAGCGCCTTGAGGCCCTTGGAGTCAATGTTGTGCGGCAGGTTGCGGATCGCGAGACGGGTAAGACTCAGATGCAGGCTCGGGTTGGACTCGATCAGCTTCTTTCGTTGCTTGGCGCTGGTCTCGCGCATCTTGATCTCGGCCGCCGTGAGTTGGTTGTAGAGAGGTGAGTTCGTAAGCATGGCACCCTCGGAGAGGAGGAAGAGTCGCCGCTTGTCCTTCTCCTTGCGCTTGCCCTGGCCCTCGTCGGCGAGGCGCGTAGCCTCGTCCTTGGTCACGGCCTGGGCCACCTGCAGGATGCGGCCGTCGAGCGTGTACTTTCCTGTCGGATCGGCCGCGTCGTCCTGTAGAACTGAATGCTTGGCGAGCGCGGGGATCGGCTGGTGGCGGGGTGCCGCCTTCAAGCACGTCATGAAGTCGTCGTGGTTGAAGAAGCATACGAAGCCCGTGCCAGCGGGCCGATCCGTAGCGCGGTCCATGACGACTCGGGCGTATCGCACAGGGCCGAACGTAGAGAAGTGGGTCTTGAGTACCTCGTCGGTCGACGAGTATGGTAGGTTGCGAATGAAGAGAGTTGTCGCGTTGTCCGTGATCCGTTTCTGGGGCCTTTCCTCGTCGTCGTCCGACGCATCAGACCCGTCTAATTCGCCGTCTTCATCCACCGCTTCGTCTTCGTTTCCATCCTCGTTTTCGTCTTCGCTTCCTTCCTCATCCTCCTCGTTTTCGTCTTCGTCTTCCTCCTCGAGGTTGTCGCCGTAATTCTTGAAGAAATTCACGAGATCCCGGTCTTCTTGTGTCATATTGGGGTCGTCCTCCTCCTCCTCCTTCTCCTCCTTTGCCGGCTTCTTCGACTTCTTGACTTTGGAACTCTTAGCTTCGTCCTCGGCAGCCTCTGGCTCCTCGGTGCCGTTCTGCTGGTCCCAAGTCTGCTTGTCTACTGCGTAGTCCACCGCCAGTGTCCGCCCATCCACCTCCATGCCATTGATCGCCGCCATGGCCTTCTCGGCGTTCTTGTGACCCCGGAGTGTGACGAAACCGAAGCCGGACAGCTTGCCCTTGTCATTTGGTAGATCGGCGTACTTGACCTTGCCGAAGCTCTGGAACAGCTTAGCCAGCTGGTCCGATGTCTTGATACTCCAGGGCAAGTTTCGGATGATGAGCTTGGGCGGTTTCCGCGCCTCTTCGAGGTCCGCCTCGCGCTTCTTCTTTACTGCGACACCCTTGGACGCCCTCTCGGCACCCGACTTGGCGGCATCGCGGTGGCGTGGCTGGGCAATGTCGAGCTTCAGCTTGCGCCCCTTGAAGAGCTCGTTGTTGAGTTTCTCCTTGGCCTCGACGGCATCGTCGGGGTCGGCGAACGAAACGAAGCCGTAGCCCCGCGACGTCTTGGTCTTGGGGTCGAGCACTACCGTAGCGTGCTTGACGGGGTAGTGCTGCGAGAAGAATTCGGTCAGGGACTCGCTGGTGGCGGTTTGCGGCAGCGACCGCACGAAGAGTTGTCGGTGCGACTCGACCCGCGCCTTCTTGGTCGGCGGGTTGGGAGTCGGTTCAGCAGCATCTTCTGCTCCGGCGGGAACCTCCTCCGCTTCGCGTTGGCGCTTCTTGTCAGACTTGCCCATGGTCGCTACTGTCTGGTCGTTTGCAGCGTTTGGTGTTTGGTGCAAATTGGTCTGAGCTCCTCTCAACTACAAAAAAAATCCAGCGACAAGTCCGATAAGAAGCTTATCGTGCAGGATGTGGGGCAGCCTCGCAACTCAAAAGAGTCGAAATCAACCCCTCCAAGTCTGAGACGCTAACCGGATAGGGCAGGCCCCCAGTAAACAAACAACACCAAACCTCGATTCGCCGTCTCCATCACCGTCGGCCAAGACAACCCTAACTCCCACACGCCGCTCCGACAAACGCAAATGCGGCTCAACGCGCGACCCAACTAACCCAAAGCAAAACAGAGCAAAAAATAGACGGCCCGCCATCATGCCCCCGAGAGCGACGAGGTCGACCCGGTCCTCGGCGGGCGCGCCGAGCAAGTCTTCGGTCGCCAGTGTCTCGGCTTCGCGCGCATCGACGACTTCGCGCGCCTCGTCCATGGTGAACAACGACATTCCCGCCGAGTCCCCCGACAATGCGCTGCGCACCCAGGTCGCCGCCGTATTCCGCGAAGCCCAGCGGACAACAGCATCCCACCGCAAACTGGCCGTGACCCTCCGGAAACTCCAAGAGGCATGCTGCTTCGAGCCGACGTCGGCAAAAAAGTCCAGCACGGCCGCCGACTTTGACGAGGACGACTTCAACGCCGAGTTTGTGCGCTGCGTGCTGCGCGGCATGCCCATCAAGAAGAGCGAAGGCGTGGGCGAGAAGACAATCCGCTTCATCGGCCTGTTCCTGCGCCACGCCATCGACAAGGACAACGAGGCCGCCGGGGAGCTCGACGAGGATGCTAGCACCATGCCCGAGACCCCCGGCACGCGCCTGACGACGCACCTGATGGGCACCATCCTGCCGCTGATGGCCGCCAAGGACAAGTTTGTGCGCTACCGCTCGACCCAGCTGATCTCGCACATCATCAACTCGCTGGACGCCATCGACGACGACTTGTTTCAGAAGCTGCGCTCGGGTTTGTTGAAGCGGATCCGCGACAAGGAGGCCATGGTGCGCTCCCAGGCCGTGCTGGGGCTGGGGCGTCTGGCGGGGAACCAGATCGACGCTGAGCCGGACTCGGATGATAGCGACGACGATGCCGCCAGCGGCCTGCTGGAGAAGCTGTTGGAGGTGTTGCAGAACGACCCCAGTGCCGACGTGCGGAGGCAGCTTCTGGTAAACCTGCCCATCCTCCCCACCACTCTGCCGTTCCTCCTGGAGAGGGCCCGGGATCAGGATGCGGCGACAAGGCGCGCCGTGTACTCGCGCCTGCTGCCCGCCCTGGGCGACTTCCGCCACCTTTCTCTCTCCATGCGAGAGAAGCTGCTGCGATGGGGCCTCCGGGACAGAGACGAGAATGTGCGCAAGGCTGCGGGGCGCCTCTTCCGCGAGCGGTGGATCGAGGACTGCGCGGGCACGCCGCCGCCCGCCGAGACGGGCCAGCCAGCCGAGGTGTCGCCACCCAACCTCGACGCGCTGCTCGAGCTTCTAGAGCGCATCGACGTGGTGAACGCGGGCGGCGAGAACGGCGTTGGCTTGGAGGCCATGAAGGGTTTCTGGGAGGGCCGTCCAGACTACCGAGAGGCCATGTTCTTCGACGACAACTTCTTCGAGACGCTGAGCGCCGAGTCGGTGTTTGTCGTCCGCACGTTCAACGACTTTTGCCGGAGCGAGGGCAACGGCAAGTTCGAGTCGCTCATCGAGGAGAAGCTGCCCGAAGTCACCAAGGTCGCCTTCTACCTCGAGCGGTACATCAAGGTGCTGATCGATGCCATCCAGAGGTTCGAGGAGCAGGAGGTCGACGAGGAGGACGAGGAGGAGGACACGGCGGAGCAGGAGTTCATAGTAGAGCAGCTGCTCCACATTGCCCTCACGCTCGACTACTCGGACGAGGTCGGCCGTCGCAAGATGTTTTCCCTGCTACGCCAGACCCTCTCCATCGCGGAGCTGCCAGAAGAGGTGACCAAGCTCACGGTGACCGTGCTCCGGGATATCTGCGCCCCGGATGCGGCCGGCGAGAAGGAGTTCTGCAGCATCGTGCTCGAGGCCGTCGCCGACGTGCACGACACCATCGTCGACGACGTGCCCCAAAACGACGACGAGAGCTTCCACTCGGCCCGGTCCGAGGTCAGCGGCGACAGCACCCCGACCAAGAGCGGCAAGGGCAAGTCCCCCGAGGTCTCGGAGGAAGAAGCCGCCCAGAAGGCCATCAAGGAGATCATGATCAACATGAAGTGCCTGCACATTGTGCAGTGCATGCTCTCCAACGTGTCGGGCGACCTGCAGCAAAACGACCACCTCGTGGCCATGCTCAACAACCTCGTGGTCCCGGCCGTCCGCAGCCACGAGGCGCCCGTTCGCGAGCGCGGCCTCGTCTGTCTGGGGCTGTGCTCCCTGCTCGACCGCTCCCTCGCCGAGGAGAACCTCACGCTCTTCATGCACTTCTTCAGCAAGGGCCACACGGAGCTGCAGATCACGGCCCTGCACATCCTCACCGACATCCTCAACGTGCACGGCGCCCAGCTCCTCTCGTCCAACCCGACGCTCCTGAAAATCTACATCAAAGCGCTCCGGTCGGGCGCCAAGCACCCCGAGGTCCAGGCCGCCGCCACCGTGGCCGCGTCCAAGCTCCTCCTGGGCCGCGTCGTCAACGACCACGACGTGTCGGCCGAGCTGCTCAAGACGCTGGTGATTGCCTACTTTGAGCCCGCGAGCGCCGGCAACCAGAGCGTGCGCCAGGCGCTCAACTACTTCTTGCCCGTTTTTTGTTATTCGCGCGCCGAGAACCAGGACCTGATGCGCACCGTCGCCCTGGACGCCCTGCACACGCTGTACAATGTGCGCGAGGGGTTCGACGACGACGACGCCGACGTCGACGACGAGATGGTCTCGCTGTCGACCATTGCCGCCTGTCTCGTCGACTGGACCGACCCGCGCAAGTGCTACGCCCCGGCCCCCGCGGCCGGCAGCGGCGCCGTCGGCGAGAAGCATGTCAACGCCGACGTCCACCTCGATTTCGCAAACGACATCATCGAGAGGCTAAGCGGGAGCGTACCGAGTAAGCGTCCCCCCTTTACTTAAACTCATAACCACAACCTACCCCCCTTTATCTAACCCCTAATCACCACAACCTACCCCCCTGTATTTAACCCCTAATCACCACAACCTAACTAACCGCCCCCCTCAAAAACAGAAGAAGAAAAGAAAATCATCGCCGCCCTCCTCGGCAAACTCTACGTCTCCCCGGCCTCGTCCGAACCCAAGACCCGCGAAGCCTACGTCGCCGCCTGCGACGCCGTCGACACCCAGCTCCTCGCCGACGCCACCAGCCGCAACGCCCTGTACAAACTGCACGTCGCGCTCGGCAAGATTGTCAACGCCCTCGATGTGACCGCCGCCGCTGCTGCCGAGGCCGCCGCAGGCGGTGGTGGTGGTGGTAGGTATGGGGGGAGGAGTGTCAGCCGTGCGAGTTCGGTTGGGTTTGATGCGGCCCCTCCCAGGGCGACGTCGGCGTCGGTGTCGGTGTCGCGTGGTGGGTCGGCGGTGGCTGAGGGGCAGCAGCGGGAGGTTAAGATTAAGGAGGAGGAGATGGAGGATGAGGAGGTTTTGGAGGGGGTGGAGGGGGTTGGTGAAGGGGAGGAGGAAGAAGAAGAAGCAGAAGAAGAAGAGGATGATGATGATGATGATGATGATGATGATGCGGGGACGGTGGTGCATCGGTCGAGGGAGCAGAGTCTTGTTGATGAGCTGTTGTCGGAGGAGGAGGAGGAGGAGGAGTTGTGAGGGGTTTAACTGTATGGGTATGGGCGGATGGATGGTGTAGGACATGGGGGGGCTGATATTACATGATGCTAGGTTTTTTGTTCGGGTACGAATTCAAATATGATGATGGCACGCTTTATTCGACACAACCCTCTTCTCCTACTTGCCTCCTCATTCCATACAAACCATGGGATATATCGGCATTCGAAACCCCCCCTCCCCCCCCCTCTTTAAGCCCCCCCCTCCACAACCCCCAACCAGTAAACCACCCCTCCCAACCCAACATTCACCACCAAATGCACCCCCAGACTCCACGCCACACAATACAAATACATGGGCGAAAACACCGTCCACACAAACAGATGCGTCCGCAGCACCGTGCAAGCCGCCATGACAGCCGCCACACTGCCGGCCACAAACACCGTCAGCACCGCCACATGGCCCTTCCACAATCCCCAGCGGCGGCCATCTTCGCGCTGCTGTCCAGAAAGAGAAGAAGAACAAGCCAGCAACCACGAAACGCCCGCCAACGCCCACCACACACTCCCCGCCCAGTTCCCCACAAAGGTCAGGACACCCACGGCAGCCGCATCGAAGCTGGCGATGCCGTTGTACGCGCTCGACAGGTCGACCGACGCGATCGAGTTGGAGCCGCCCGAGGCGAAGAAGGCGGCGTGCTGGAGGAGCAGGGCGGTGGTGCTCAGCTCGGTCGGGGAGAGCGTGGCGAGGGAGGACGGGGACGAGAGGAGGCGGTGTTGGAGGTTGAAGAGCAGGTAGAGCGGGATGTTGGTCGCGCGGGACTGGGTCAGGGCGAGGAGGGTGTAGAGGGTTAGGAGGGTGGATGGGCCTGGTTGGGGGGGTGTTCTTAGTAAGGGTGGTGGAGGTCGAAAAGGGGGAAAGAGGAACCTACCATTTTGCCCGAGGGAGATGCGTCGGCGGGTGAGCATGAAAAAGAGGGTTATGCCGGTGAGAAGGGCGAGCCCCATAAATACGGCGCGGGCGCGGGCGATGAGGGTGGCGCCTTGGCTAAAGTTCAGCTCGAGTAACCGGCGGGCGAATTCGGTCACCAGCTCCGGGGCATCTTCCAGCGTAAAGGCCACCTTGAAGGTGAAAGCGGCCAGGACGAGGCCCGTCGCGGTTGAGAAGCTAAACCAGATGGGCAGGCCGCTGAGGCCGTAGATGAGGTTCTGGTGGACCCAGAAATAGGTGGCCCCGATGAGACACCAGAGCAGAGCCGGGTTGGTGTGGAGGTAGATCTTGACAATGTCTGGCTCGCCCGCAAACTTCTGACCCGTCTGGTTCCAGCTTCTGATGATACGCGTGGCAAGGAGCAGGGCTGTGGTTGAAAGAATTTGGAGTAGTGCGGATGTATTGCCCCTATAAAGAGTGAGCAAAGGCCGGGGAGGAGGGGGGGTTGTCCTACCGCCTGAACCTCCTAACGCCGAGATAGGCAAACCACGCAGTCGTTGCCCAGTACCAGAAGTGCTGCTCTTCTTCGACATAGCTGCTTGCAAACATCATCACGCCGTAGGCAACGAGAATACCGGAAATGGGAATGAACGAAGCAGCTTGGCCGCTGGCACACCGCGCTGCAGCGATGACAGCAGCGACTAGAGCCGTGACGGCAGCAGCTTGCCCCAAGAAGAGCCTGGGCATGTCGTAGTTGCTGGCCATGCTGCTAAGAACATTCTGGGCATTTTGAAGCCACTGGATCCCTGTTAGTCTCGTCACCAGCGTCTGTTGTGTCTGAGACGTACCTTGGTAACAGAAGCTACCAGTTTCGAGGTGCCCTCGCCGTGCATGCCCTTGCCATAGCCGTCAGCCAGGTCCTTCCAGCCGTGCGCCAGTTCCTGGTAGTCGGCCCTGGACTCGGTGATGGCGTCCGACTCTAGAATCTGCTCGCCAAACACGGCGAGAACGATGTCCAGGATCTGGCGAGCATTCCGCATCAGGAGCTGGATCTGATCCTGTTCTGAGCAAATGTCAACAAAGTCCACGAATGTCGGAATCATCAAGCCTACTCTTCCAGAACGGTAGAAACTCGGGGATGAGAGCCCCCAGGTTATTCTTAGGCACAGGAAACCCCAACAGAGCGGCGAGCGTCGGGGCAAGATCGGACTGCTCGACAGTGCTGTAGTACTGAAAGCTCTGGTCTTCCGGCACGGGCGACTGCAGGTTGCTCTTTAGGCTTCTAAGTTTCGGCGACATAAACACCAAGGCTGGCGACGTCTCTCCAGGAGACGATGCCCCGTGGTTGCCGGCGTCGTTCATCCCGTGGTCGCCGCAGACCACAAACAGAGTCGAGCTCAAGTGGTCTTCCGACTCGATGGCGGTATATATCTGACGGACGATGCCATCCATCTCGCGCTGCTTCACCACCATGTGGGGACTGAGAGGGTTAGCAGCCGTCGGCCCCTATACTAGAGCAGCCCTACCTTCTCGGCCCTCCCTTGTGGCCGATGTGATCTAGCCCAAGATAATGCAGAACCATGGTATTCCAGTCATCCCCTTTGAGCTCGTCTGCGATGTGGCGGGTGACATTGTTGTCCACCTCGGTGAAGTCCTGCGGCCGTCAGCCCCTGCTTTCTCCACCCCTGAGTAGCATGCCATGCTCACCGAAACAAAAAAGCTGGTTGTCCCATCGGCGCGATCAAAGGTCCCTGGGAACAGCTTCAACCACGTATCGTCCCCATACATGACCAGCTTTCCCGTGCCCTTGGCCTTCATCTGCGCCAGCCATGTATCTTGCGACGCCAGACTCGAGCTCTCGTCTCCCTCGTCGAGGTTGAGAACGACGTCGAGGAAGGAGGGGATCGAGCCCGTCGTTATCGCCTTGAGCCGGGGCATTGTGACGGTCGGGGAGGTGGCATGCGCCGTGAAGGGGAGGGCGGCGCCATCGCGGATGAGCCTAGCTAGCCTGTCAGATGGCGCGTCGCTGACCCAACAGTAAGAACGGAGCCTACGATTGCGTGAATTGGAAGCCGCTGTCTGGGGTGTAGACAAAGTCACTGTTTCAACCAGTCAACGACGGTTACTTCCGGGATGAAGCCATAGGGTGTCGGCGGTACCTTCGTAGGGCGTCGATCACCATGAAGACGAGCCTGTCGAACGGCGCGGCCGGAGGGTCGCCATACTCGGTCACGGTATCGTAGCTGGCCAGGCCGGAAAGCAGCGGTTTGTACGGAAAGAAGCCGGTCGCAAATACGAGGATCGCGGCCGGAACGAGGACGTTGGCGACGAGCAGCAGCGCGGAGCTCAGGGTTCCATCGCGACTGCGACGCGCCGTCATCTCCACGGGAGTGCGCCGAGGGGAGATTGCGGGAGAATAACGTGGGGAAGGAGGTCAATTGGGGTCAGAGGCCATGATCAATAACTATGATCAATGCGCGCACAAGTCCCACGGATATCCCACTCCCTCAAGAAGATTGGTGTCGCTTTCCATGAACCCTTCGGGCTCGACTCTCCGGGGTCTCATTGAAGCTGAGGGTGGTGATTGGATGCATGGAGGGGGATGGATTCGAGCCAAGAAATGGACCCTGTGTTGTGCCACGAGCCCCGCTAACGCCCTGGAGCGGCTGTAGCCGAGCGTTACCGTACTGTACCGCCACGCTGGGAATCAGTTACGGCGCTGGGCGGCGATATCAGCACGAGGGGGACAGGGTAGGACATGACAGATAGGATGAGTGGAGTCGAGTTTCTTTGTCAATCGTCGAGTCCACACCGTAATGATTAGGAGAATCCTGCATGTATGCTATAATTGCTTTCTCAACTCCATCTCAGAAACTGGTGTGTCGAATGCTAAACTCGACTCACTACCGTAGAGGTAGGGTATCTGGTCGGACTGGTCCTGTCTCCCCTCCTTCCTGGCCACCCCCGACATGGGCGGTGTCTGTTTTCCACCCAGCAGCCACGGCGGCGAGCAACATAAATGGTCAATGTGATAGGCTCATCATGGCCATGGAAGACGCCTTTCTTCCTTCACCCTTCACAGCTCGGGCCCGGCCGACCTCCGTTCTGACCTCGTCGGTGTCAGATCAAGACGGTCCGCATACGCTCGTAGGTCGTTAAAAGATGAGTAGAGTCCCGTGACGACCCTTCAAACCAAGACAATACAGACGTCAGGTCCTGGGATCCTTCATTTCTTGCTCTTCTTCGGGCCTCTCGTGGGAAAGACAATCGACGACTTCTTGCCTCTCCGCTTCTCGACCTTCTTCTTGCCATTCGGCTTCTTGTCTGCCGGCTTAGCACCATCGACCTCCATGGCTGTTGTGAAAAGTCAGCCGACATGTCCTCTGATCTTCCACAGCACAAACTTACTGTCGTCCTTCTGAGCAACGGGCTCCTTGGCCTCGTCCACCACGGGCTCTGCAGGGGTTTATTAGCATTGGCTTTACATGCTGTGTCGATGAGATGAAACTCGACATACCTTCGTTCATTTCAACATCCTTCTGCGGCTTGGGCTCAGCAGCGAGGGCTTGCAGTCTTGCAGAGAGGCGCTGTGCCCGCGCGGCCTCGACCGGCCCAAAAACATTCGCCTTGAGCCGCCGGTTGTTTGTCTTGATGACGCTTGATCTTGAGCTCTTTGCCATTTTTTTCGTGTGACCTGCTGTATCGCAACAAAGAGTTCACTTGGGTTGTCTCGGTGAGAATCGGTGGTGGTGGGGGAAAATAACCCGGATATAAGCATGAGCAGGTGGTCGAAATTTTCGATCTGAACCGGGCCAGACGCAGAGGCAGGAAGTACAGGTACATAAAGTGGGCCTCCTGCGCCGGCGGCCCAGCGTGCCTTGACCTCGAAAACAAAATTGCCAAGCTCTCTGCTGGACCTTGTAGCCAGTACTTTTCCCACATTCATTCGAGGACTCGGAGACCCCCTGTCACAAGGCAACCGTTGACTCCTTTGGGATCGGGCGTTTTCTGCCGCGAACTACCGCCCTTTTGTGTCGACGACACGCCCGAGCCATGGGTCGAGAATCGAGATCCAACAGAAAAGACAGACACAGCTTCAGCCACGCGCACGCACGCCCAGGCACCGGGTGTTCATGGTATTGATGCCGCTGAACAAAGGGCGCAGATACCCTTCCATACTCGGGCCTGCGCGCACCCGCAACACCCTTGGAACCCGCAGCAAACGAAACACTACAAACTGCAGCCTTGATCGGGCACCCGCGGGGGTTGGCTGCGTCGCGCCTTCCTAGTCACTGCCATCACTCCGTCCGCTGCTATCTTCTATCTTGGTCATTTTAGGCTCGGGCATTTTGCCATCTCCAGGGCCATGGACGACAAAGCCGTAGAGGTCCAGAGCCTCGTCCGGACCATCCAAGTGCCCGCCATCTCAAAGGCTATCCTTCAGTCCATCTGCGCCGTGAATGGCATTCCCAAGACGGGAAACAAAAGCGACCTCCAGAGACGCATCATTCAGCGTGAGTAAGAAGACTTCTTTGGCCCGCAGGGGAATTCTAGGATGCCAGATTTCTTGCCTTTGCTGTTTTGCTTTTCCCTTCCTCCCACACAGCCCCCACCCCACCCAACTCACTCTCTCCATGATCCATGGACACACCACCGCCTTCATCGCGCCATGGCTCACAATTGGCAACCAGAGGTCAACTTATGCAGTGATACCCGGGACTGGGAGCGGCTACATGAAATCCGAGAGAGCATAGTGACGCGGGCGTCAATTTACGTCCCGCCTTCACTTATCTCGCAAACCCGGTCACAACCGCCGCCCCCACCACCGCCGCCATCTCAATCACAACTCCGGTCACAGCCATTACCGCAGTCGTCATACTATCAGACCGCGCGGCCCCAGACACCTCCCAACTATGCCATGGCTTCATACGGCCAGTCTGGCTACGGCGCCCTCAACGGGCTGAGATCGCAAAACCCGCCGGCGCCTCCGTACCAAGCGCCGCCAAACGGGCCGACCGCCCGGTTGCGACCCAACGCCGGGCTGGTCGCGCCGACCATCGCCTACAAGCCGAGCCCGTTCTACGAATTAAAATACCAGGTCGGCGATGTCAGGGCTCTTGAGGGTGAGTCTCGGGTTATCCCGCTTCCTCCGCTCCGCTAATACGCCGGCTGGCTAACTAGGCTCAGTGATGGCGGCGCATCGCAACTCGGAGCGCATTTCCATTCGCGTCCAGGATCAACCGGCGCTCCAGCTGTGCCTCAACGACCGGACCATGAGAGTCATGGTGCTCTGCGTGGCCGGCAATCAAGGAGTCCAAGACATCGCATTCCCGTACCAGTGCGAGCTCAAGGTGAACGGCGGGGACATTAAGGCGAACCTGCGTGGCCTGAAGAACAAACCCGGGTCTACTAGACCGGTTGACATCACGGACTCGCTGCGCCTGAGACCCGCCAGCTACACCAACAACGTCGAGCTCACCTACGCGCTGACTCAGAAGGTAGGCGCAGCGTCTCATAGTCGGAGCTCAGAGGTATGGATTGGGAAGGGTTGATGAGACGGTTTGCTAACGCGGTGCGCAGAAGTTCTACCTGGGCCTGGTTGTCTGCAAATCCGTCCCTATCGAGACGCTGGTTGCTCAGATCCAGAAGAAGATTCGCAAAGAGTCAGTCGTGGCTGAGAGTGAGTCGTCCCTTTGTTTCGTGTGCAACCGCGACCCGCGACCCGCGACCCGCGCTGACATGTCCCAGTCACGAAAAAGGCCAGCGACCCCGACGTGGTTGCCACGTCGCAGAACCTGAGCCTCAAGTGTCCGCTTTCCTACATGAGGCTCAAGCTGCCGTGCCGCGGCGTCAGCTGCAATCATATCCAATGCTTTGACGCGACGTCGTACCTTCAACTGCAGGAGCAGGGGCCACAGTGGTTGTGTCCCATCTGCAACAAGCCTGCGCCGTTTGAGCAGCTGGCCATTGATGAGTGAGTTTTACCCTTGCTCTGGGAGCGCGGCCTCGCAGATGGAACGCTAACCAGACCCAGGTACGCGCGTCAAATTCTGGCTCAGACTTCCGAGTCGGTCGAGCAGGTCACGATTGAGCCAAACGGCGAGTGGGCCGTGCCGGGTGCAAAGAAGAAGCAAGTAACACCCAACCACGACGCGAGCTACGTCGACGACGACGAAATTGTCATCTCGGAAGTCACCAAGTCGGCGGGTAGGAGCACGACGGCTCCCGGTTTGGCTTCCATGCCCACGCCACACCTAGCGACACCAACAAGCGTCGCATCTCGAGATACGTCAGCCGCTCCCAGGTCGTCAAACAAGCGCCCGGCCCCCGAGGTCATTGACTTGACTTTGTCGGACGACGATGACGAGCCGCCGCGCCCGGTGAAGCGCGCAAACTACGGCACTGGATTCTCATACTAGCAGCATGGGACTCCGAAGAGAGCCCGGCGCTAAGCTGCGGCACAATATTTTCTCTGTTCCGAGTCAGCAGCAGGGCAAGGCTATTGCCAGACTTGGTCTCTTCTTTGTGCCATATTTCCAGCATTTTGAACTTGCAGGCGAGGTGAGCTAGGCATTGGTAGGCGTTGGGGCGGGGAGGAGGGGGGGGGGGTTGTGTCGATACTGTAATCGTGGATCAGAGTTGGGCGGAGTTCATCAGGGGGACATTTGGGTCAAAGCGAGGGGACTGAGGCTCCTCTCGTCCTGGCTGTTTTCAGGGGCAGGATTAGATACCAATGGTTTCGGCGCGCCATCCACTCACTTGATGGAGGGTTTGGCTGAAACCGCCAATGCAATGGCTTTTTATCAACCTGGCGGGGGTGAGTGTGAAGTTGGTGTTGTGACCCCTGGTTCATGCTGGTTAAGCACATTCCGGGTATGTGCATACCAAGACTGTTGCAGCTCGGAGCTCAACCGCATGCGCATTGGATGTCTCTCGACTTTCCAAGCTTCAGCATCCGAACACTCGAGACAGCCCGACTGCTACAGACTCACCACGCTTTGCGCCTGTGCAAGCCTACATAGAATCCCGAACAACCTACCAATGCGCAATATTTCACCATCACACCACCAGCCGCGATCATCCGCCCTGCACCCCGCAGCGCCCAAGCCGTCGCATCCTTCTTACCGTTGACACCTCCGAGACGAAGACGACGACCAAACCCCTCTGCAACACCAAACCAACCAACCCCATACCACCCGAATCGAACCAGACAACAAGAAAAAAGAAAGACGAAAAAGAAACCCAAAATGTCCTTCGACCCGGTAATGCCCCCCTACAACTCCTCCGACCCAACCGCCCGCTTCCTGTCGTCGTCATGCCTCGATTTCCTGCTCATCGAGCTCGTGCCCATGGCCTATCGCGTGTCCAACGAGCTGGAGGCGGTGGCGCGCGAGGAGGAGGAGGGGGGGTTGTTGGCGGCCGCGGGTCGGGGGGATGCCGAGAATGGGACGAATGCTGTGGTGACGGTGACTGGGCCGCCGGGGAGTAGTAGTACGGCAGGGGTAGAGAGAGGGACCGAGACGGTGATGGATGAGGATGAGGAGAGGGAGGCTGTGTTTTGGCGGTTGGAGGGGATTGGGTATCGGGTTGGGCAGGGGTTGGTGGAGAGGTGTGTTGCTTCTTCCTCACTTTCCGTCCCACTGTATAGGAGGGAGGGACAGCGGGGTTGGTGTCTGACAGTACGTGTACGGCAGATTCTCCCGCGACAGACCGCGCTTCAACGACACGCTCGACGTCATCAAGTTCCTCTGCAAAGACCTCTGGACACTGGTCTTCCGAAAGCAAATCGACAACCTCAAGACCAACCACAGGGTATGCTTTCGCTCTCCCGGTCTCCTCTCCCATACCAAACTGACTAACCTATGTGAAAAAAGGGAGTCTACGTCCTAACAGACAACGCCTTCCGGCCTTTTTCCCGGATGAGCGCCGAAGCAAACAGCCAGGCAGTCCTCCGCGCCCAGCCGGTAATTCCCCCTCCCCTCCCCTCCCCCTCTTAAACCCAAAACACCACAACTAACCAAAGAGTGAAAACGATAAAGTTCCTCCACGTCCCATGTGGTATCGTCCGCGGCGCGCTAGCAGCCCTAGGCATCACAGCAACAGTGCACGCCGAGACGACAGAGCTGCCGAGCGCAGTGTTTCAGATCAAGACACTTCCGGCCAAGGCGGCGTAACATGGCATGGCATGACCAACTCATCAAATCTCTCATCAAATCCTCCTAAGCCAAGTTAGTGTAACAAACATAGCTGGACAGAGCATGATTTCTATGATAGAGGAAAGAAGGTACGACAGCGACGGCGATATCTAGGCGGATAGATATACGGGTGGATGGGCCGGCATTACACGACATGACATTACATAGGACCTGGCACAGACAGACAGGTACGGCTTCATACAGGCGGCGGAAGGCGATTATCGATGGATGGCGTAAGGCGTTGGGAAAATGGGCGGGTAGAAATGGCAGCAGCCGGTGGACATGTGATACTTCTTGTACATACACTTGCTTATTTTTTGATTCTCTAGGGGTCGTTTATATATATACCCAACGCGTGGGCAACCTTTGCTTGCTTAATACCACCACCGCCGCGCAACCGTCACAGTACTCCTCCATTTCTTTTCGCACATGACCATCACCAACTAACGGGTACTATTAACAAGGAGGAGCATTCTGAGAGAAAGGCAATAGCCATTCCCCGGGAATTTCATCGGCTCAGATGCGAAAGCTCAATAGCTGGCCCGGGGGTTACGGAATACTAGGCAGGAGGGGGGATCAATGCCTCCAAAGACCCCAATCCCCTTCGTCCTGAAGAGTTCAACAACCCCTTACAACCTAGTAAAAAGAAACACCAAATCAGCCACCTGACCCCAAAGAGAAGCAAAACAAAGGCATTTCTATTTTGCTCTACCGGCCACGACAGCTCGGACTAACTGCAAGCCACCGCGCGTGGTAACCTCGCAAAATCCGTCTTTGCCTCAAAACAAAAAGGGGGTAGGTTTTTTTTTGCCATCACGAACTAGGTAGGGGGTATTCACTTTTGGGGAGGGTTGTGGGCAAAGTCGACGCCCTTCTGGATGTTGCCCTTCAGGCCCGCAACCGCCGCCTTGAGAAGCTCCTTCTCCTTTTCGGTGATGTCGCCGAGGATGTCGACGGCCTTCTCGGCGCCGTTGGGCTAGAAAATATACTTGTTAGCATGAGAACTATAAGTCTGCTGGTGAAGGGTGGGGGGGCTTACGCCAAGCTCGATGGGAACCGAGAAGAAGTCGACGCCGGTCTTCTCCTGGATCTCCTTGCCGCCGGGGATGCCGGGGAGGTAGACGTAGCTGGGCTCGACCAGGCCCTTGGCACCCGCAAGCGCCTTGAGGAGCTTCTCGGCGAACCTGGATAAGACAGCGGTCATTAGCATTAAGACACTAGAAAGGCGGGTTTGTCCCCACTAAGCTTACCGGTAGCCGGCATACGCCATCGAGAGGGTGGCAGAGCCGAGGCCATCCTTGGCCTTGACGACCTCGTCGCCGCCAAACTGGACGCGGTTGACAAGAGCGTCGTACTTGTCATCCGGGATGGTGACCGAGGGGGAAACCTTGCTGAACAGCGGGACGATGGTCTCGCCAGAGTGGCCGCCAATGACGGGCACCGTCAGCTCCTGGGGGTTGCTCTTGCCGGCAATCTCGGCGACGAAGGTCTCGGCGCGGACAATGTCGAGGGTGGTGACGCCGAAGAGGCGCTGGGCGTTGAAGACGCCCTTGGCCTTGAGCACCTCGGCCGCGATGGGGACGGTCGAGTTGACGGGGTTGGAGATGACCAGGATGAAGGCCTTGGGGGCGACCTCTGCGGCGACCTCGATCAGGCCCTTGACGATACCCGCGTTGATGTTGAACAGGTCGTCACGGGTCATGCCGGGCTTGCCTGTGACGAGGTGTCAGTGTCTTGCCCTGTAAGCTACATCGTCGGGTAGTACGCACGGGGAATGCCAGCCGGGATGACGATGATGTCGGCATCCTTGAAGGCAGCCTTGGCGCCGTCGTTGGCAGGGAGGTAGCCAGCGGTTTTCTGTTCGAGCAATGTCAGGAAAAGTCCATACACTTAGGACGGTTTCTAGGGCCCTGTCACCTACGGCGTTGGAGGAGATGTGCGACAGATCGGCCGCGACACCGGGGGTGTTGACGACATCGTAGAGGGCGAGCTCGTCAACGAGGGGAGAGAGCTTCAGGAGCAGCGACAGAGGCTGGGGGGGGTCTCGTCAGCGGACGGCTGTCAAGTACACTTTGGGGACGAAACAAACCTGTCCAATACCGCCAGAGGCACCGGCAACAACTGTCGACAATGTCAGACCCCCTGATACTTAAATCGCGCAGAACCACGGCGTGTTGCTCTTACCAGCTTTGACCATCTTGACTGTGGGATGAAAGCTCGAACGGGAAGCGGGGTATGGAGGGGTAACTGTTGATGTCGGGGAGTCCAAGGTTAGCTCTGGGTCTGGTGCAATTGGAATCTGGAGAGAGCAAAAAGCAGCTGCAAACTATTCACCTGAAAATAGACACACGGTCAAGGAAGGGACTGGAGAAGTTGCGGGGGGACACGATGTTGTGATCGTGAGCCGAGGGGAGCTTGGCAGCTTAAGTATTCCGTCCAGTATTCCGGACTCGCAGTGGAATTGGCGGGGTCGTGGGGCCAGCCGCTGGTGTCAGGCCCCCCGCCGAAACCGCGCCGGGAGCTCTGCCCCGCGTTTCTTACCCGCCCAGACGGCGCGCTGCAGAGGGGTCCGGCTCAATTCGACTGTGTCCCGAGGCCCCAGCAACCACCTCACGTATTTACTCGCATCAGGCACTCACCCAGCGCAGAATTGCATCGACTTTGGCTGGAGATCATCCGTGATGCGTGCCCGGGTTCCGCTTCCGAACACGCGAAACCCGAGGCCCGGCTCTCGGCCTGGCGAATCGGGCAAGACCGGGAAAACCGCCTATGCCTCGAGCCGAAGCTATCGGCCGTGCCACTACATATGGTGGAGGTGAATGAAATGGATTCGACGAGTTCCCGATATCTCATTCCGATCATCTACATATCGTCACGCGAGTGGGCTCAGAACTCGGACAGCAGCCTTGGCACGCAGGCGGTTGTGCGCCCATTATATGTATTGTGCCACAACACCAACCGGGTGGCAAAATGAACCCGCTTGAGTGATTGATTCTTTGGATATCAAACGCCGTGGCCGTTCCTGAATGCAAGTTTTTGGCAACCCGTCCTGTCCTATTGCCCCGCATTCCATCGCGTGCCATGCACCCCTCGCCAAGAGGGTTGCGGACTCAATACAGCGATGCACCTGCCGACTCCTCCCAAACCTTCACCGTCTACTGCTTGGCAGCAGCCCGCTTGGCGGCATTGCCCCTGAGCTTCTGCTCCGGCGTGGGCTTGACAGCCCTCTGGGACCGGCGAATGGCGCTGACGCGGGAGACGGCGACGTCCCGGAGGTCGGCGCGGTATCCGTTCTTGGCGACCTGGTTGGCAACGGCCTTGTAGGTCCTGTCAAGGGGGACATGTCAGCATTTCCCTATTCTTCCCTGGGGAGCCGATTCCAGTGTTCCACTGACTTGCGCGAGGTCTTGTTGCCGCCGTAGGTGACGGTGTGCACGCCCGACGCGGGCTTGTTGCCCGAGCCGGCCTTCTTGCTCTTCACCTGAACGGCGCCCTTCTCGTTGGCAGAGATGCCGACAGCCTAACCACTCGTATTAGATCGCAGCTCCTCGCCCATCTTATCGCAATCGTCTTCGAATCGTCGTACCTTGTCATTGACGTAGCCCGCGTACTGTCCCCTTGTGTTAGCCAAGCTGAATCCGTCCGGTTTTGAACTCTTCGAATCGTACCTTGCGCGAGTGCTGGTTCGCCAGGTTGAGGGGATCCCGAGAGAACTGGGGAGCACCACCCGTCTTCCTCTTGACGAGGTAGGCGTTCTGGAGGCCTGCGGGGGACGATTTGTCAGAAACTGTGCAACAACCCCCAAACGCGCAGCAAAAACAACTCACGGGAAATCTCCCAGATAAGGTCAGCAGAGACGTTGGACATTTTGGCGGTATGGGACGTTGATTAGGCGAGGCGTTCAGAATCAGGTCGTCTGCAAGTTCGAGGTCTTGAATTTCAGACCTGACCAGCATTTTTGCTGCTGCGAATGTGGGCTCGCGTAATATTCCGTTTCGGGGTTAGTGCCAGAAATGCGATCCAGAAGGACCAGAACTGGCATAATTGTGGCCCGTGCACGTACTTCCACTTCCGTCATCTCATTCCAGCGCTCCCGCGCCAAGCGGCTGATGGCGGCCTCTTCGGCGACAAACTCAACACACCTCCTGAATGTTTCGTCATCAGCAACCAGGGCTCCTCATCTAGAGCCCAAAGAAATGGTCTCCCAATCTGCCTAGTGCCGTATCTTTTTTCTTTCGTTCTCTTCTCTTTTCCTCTTTCGCTTTCTGCGACACATTTCCCGCTGCTCCCGGATCCTCTCCCGGAGCTTGCGACACGCACGCACCAGCATCCCACTCGCACCCCCAGAGTTAGACGCCGCCCCATCAAAGCGACGACTACATACCATCCTTGAAATCAATCACCAAACCACGAGGCCAACCACCGAAAATGGGCTACCTCCTCTACAGCCTGACCTTCCTCACCCTCCTCTCGGCCACGGTCCTCTACCTGACCCGCGCCCGCTGGCTGCCCGCGTTCCAAGATTCGGTCGCCCGGCTGCAGGACGTGCGCTTTCCCGGGAGCGACTACCTCTACTCGCGGCTCGCGCCGGGCTCCTTCGAGGACGACATGGAGGCGGGCCTGTCGTCGGCCAACTTTGACCTGGCCGCCAACGTCGAGGGCGGGGACAGCCGGTCGGGCCTGGACGACGGCGCGAAGCGGGAGATCCTGAGGATCATGAAGAGGCGGCGGTTGAAGTTTGACGAGGCGAGGCGGGTGTATATGGAGCAGAGGTTCAAGGCGAATGGGATTGGGGCTGATGGGTTGCCGAGGGATCCGAAGTTTGTGAGCTTTTCTTGAAAGGGGGCTTTTCTTGAAAAGGGGGGGGGGGACTCTGGGGGGATACCCTGGGATAGGGGTGGCTTTTTGGTTGTCTGCCGTTTCCCTTTTGGTGCCTCGGTGTGGTAGAGAACCCGCCATCCTATCGTTAATATTCCCTTTTCTCGTATCATACCATTTCCTATGTACGTATCCCCTTGGGCGGGATTGCGAGGCGTTGACCGGATTGTTTTTGGTTGGGGGGCTCTTGCTGTTATTAGGACGGCGATTCCGAATTCCCCCTTGTGAAGCTGGACGGTGTCGAGCGAATTGGCTTGGGTTCATATTCCTAATTGTGATGGTACCATTCACTGTCGTCGAACCGCTGCATATTTCGAGCACCTCTTTCTCCAAGCCTCCCTGTCTTGACGCCAATCACTAAATGCAGGGAAACACAGAAAGGGGTATATTTTGCATCCAATGCTCGAATCGACGGCATAACCTCAGACCCTACCCACACGGAACCCTACTATATAGAATGCTCTGTGCTCCATTTCCTCAACGCCTCGAAGTTCCTACACATCCGGTCTCCCCCAGACCCCAGCTGCTCAGCCTCCATCCCGCGACCCGCTTGCTCTGGGGCGCTTCTCAAGGTGAAAATGCCGGCATCGCTGTGGCACGTGAGAACGTCACGGAGCAGTTCAACGCAGTAATCTGAGAGGCATCAGCGGTCATTCTGCACGCGAGTGTGGGCAGGCAGTATCCACGTACCAACATCCGTGTCCGCCCCTGTCTGGTCAACCTTCCTATGGGCTGCTATCCTCAGCAGGTTGAGGCAGCGCAGCTGATGGAAGACTTCCACGCCAGCCCTGTATCCCCATTCACCTGTCCCCGGGTGCTGCATCTTCCAGGAGTGGGGTGGGGGGGCTAGTCTCTTTGCCTCCGCTTCTGTGATGAAGATGTCGCCGGCATTTTCTCGAGGTTAGCGACGATCAGACTTGTAGGGCGACGGACCCATTACCATCGGCGAGAGAACTCCAAGCGCTGTCCACATTACTGCCCTGTCCCACGTACGGCGAGTCGCGCCATTCCGAGCCCAAGCCAACCCTTTTGATTCCGTACTCGGCCGCTGGAGATGGCGGTGCATTATAAAGTGAACCCCCATGACCCGCATGACTTCCGAATATCAAGCAGAAGGAAACAGCGAGTATAGTTATGGAGATGGAGAGCAGCACCGCATGAGCGAGCCACGCCCAGTGACTGAGAGACCTGCTCGGCGCCCTGGTATCCACTTCTTGGTATAAGTGTGGCAGCTGTTCTCGGTGGCGTTTTGGTTTGCAGTCTCCGCCACCAGGGATAGAATGGTATTGTATGTCGGCCATTCAAACAACAAATGGGAAAAAAAGTCACCAGCGAGTGAGAAGCAAATCGAAGCTCGATCATCATTCTCGAAGAGAAAGGACAAGTTGTGCTGAGACTGGCTCAAAGCAACGTACACAATCAACCAAATTTGAAGAGCAGAACATGT
The DNA here is from genome assembly GCA_033296705.1 of Chaetomidium leptoderma. NCBI lineage: Eukaryota > Fungi > Ascomycota > Sordariomycetes > Sordariales > Chaetomiaceae > Chaetomidium > Chaetomidium leptoderma. Next base: position 17,032 of record MU856931.1, on the reverse strand, counting down.
TACGTTCAAAAACCAGAGTTGACCTCGGTTTCTCTTTGCGGCTAAGGCATTATTTGAACCTCCAAACGAAAAGCAAGGGATCGTCAGGGGGCAATTGGCAGGCCCTGAGGTGCGTCACGGCCGCCGAAACATGACCGCCGACCCGCCCGGCCTCAACTGTGTAAGCAACTTCCCATGACGCAAGCTTGACAGCATGTTGGGTTAAAGAAATCATGCAAGCCCCAATGTCCATTCTCGACTCCCTCTTTTGCGCACCTCAAGGCATAGTTTGGGACAGCGAAGCTTGAGAAAAACTTGCTGGTGTGGTTTGTTGTGGAAGATCCCGTGAAGCTTCACAACGAGCTTTGTTTCACCCGTCCGATTTGGGGTTAGCGCCGTCATCCCACATCAGATGAAACGTGCCAATGCCCTTAGACAAAAGAGCGAGGAGAAACAATGACATCAACCCAACAACTCGGCGTCTCTGGTCCACAACGGGTGTTTCTGCGACGGCGATACCAAACTAGGTAACAACTGTGTGTTTCGTTTCGCGGACGGAACCCCGGCTGCGTCATTATCCCGCCTCTCACCTACGTTGCGCGACTCAGGCGTCCCAAGTTCATGCCCGTCCGCCATAACTACCAAATAAAATGGGATTCCAATTCTTCAGAAGCAGCTTATTCGGAAGGTTGATAGTCATACTCTGAATCATCACTTTGAGGGTGTTGTTGATGGTCGTCAAGGAGGCTGAGCCGAGAGTCGGGGTCGGGCCGCAAAACCCGCTTGCCGAGTCGGCTCACTAGCCCAACCCTTTCATGGGTCCGCTGCTGGAATGCTCCAGCCTCCGGCAGCCCTCGGGAATGGGCCCGGGACCAGATCTACGCCTAGAAACTCAGAGATCTGGCAGGATCTCTTTGCCAAACCGTCAGGCTGCATTGCCGACCCGTCCACCTGGGCCAAGCCAGTTTTTACTTGCTGGTGACGGAGGGTGCTCCGCCGTCCCGGCATCATGGCTTCGAAGCGGTCGGTGGAAGACCTTGTCCGGTAGAAATATCCGTATCACGTGGATGGGTAAGGTGAGAACAGACAGGAGCGGTGAGTTTTGGGCTGCGAACGCGCTGGTCTCAGAAGGGCATTCCGGCCTTCGCCACTCGGGTACTTCTGCACCGGGTGCCGTTCCGCCGTCAGCATGAACACACGCAGAGCGGCGTGATGAAGCATGCTACACAACCTTCCCATGTGCCAACATCATGGACGGTGTCATGTGAGGAACACCAGCCCGCCCAGGAACAACCCCGGCGGAGATCGACGCCGTGGTGTGTATGTACCACCGTTCTACGCGGGGTGGGACAAGTCCAACAGCGCCGTGGATGTCCGACTGCATCAGGCAGTGTGCCAAACGTCTCCCCAGCTGGATCAGGGGAATAAACCGATGAAGGTGAGCCAAAAGGGGCAATCCCTCTTCCCCACACCTCCTTGACCTCGCGCCACCCACGCCCGGGCGTCTGAGCATGAACGAAGCGACCCATGGATGATGGGATCGCGCGGGGCCGCGGGGGATCCTAGGCTCAGTTTGCCGAGGCCGCAAAGCCGGCCCAAACACGTTTAACAGCAGGGGGGGATTATTAACGAGCCGGATAATTGCGGCTGCAAGCGCCTGGCCGCCTGCTGCAGAGTTGTTGATGAATCCCCCGGAATACATCCTCCCCGGCTCCCCTCGGGCTACCCTAACCCTTCATCACTCAATTTAAGCAGTGTGGGTAAGGGCAAGAATGACAGGCGAGACGCAGGTCAGGAAGCGAGCGCCTCACACCTTGCCGGACCAGGGCATTGGACAACCCCGATCGGGCCAAAACGGAGGGGTTTTTGTTCTGCGAACCCAAATTGATCGATGTAACAAAAATCCACGTGCCCGCCCTGCCGCCCTGGGATGAGCGGAAAAAGCAACTCGGCATTTTTTGGTCAGAGCGAGCCGTCGGGAGGTTGATGTGTGGTGTGCGGTTGGTCGTCTCTCGGGAAACACAACGTGAGCATTTTTTGCGGCCACTCCACTGCATGTGGGCTGCACACTCCTCTTGGCCCCAACTCCTCCCCCCACTTTCTCCTCCTGCGCTCTTCGAGAACGGCCACGCCAAGACAGCCTGGCAACGCACGGGCCGAGACCCACTGCGGATCCACTAGTTATGCAGGCGCCTTAGCTGTCCCCACCAGCGCCCCCCCCCTGTCTTGTCGGCCGAGCTTCGTGACTTGGATGCTTGCTAGAGTGGCACCCGCCGCACGTCGGGCCAATGTACCTTTTATTTTCTGTGTGAATGATTTGGCGAAGCGGATTGCCTTGCGCTTCCCCCAAGTTCATCAGCCGCCCCTCCGCTCTGGGGTCCCCGTCCCTTTTCTTTCCTCTTACGACGCACTTTCTCTCCGCCCCCGACACGATCCCCCAACCAACCATCAAACGCGCTCCGTCCCAGAAACAAACCATCAGCCATCGACGACAATCGTCATCGCGGCCTTTTGTCCCAAGCCGACCCCGTCATCGACCGACGTGCATCCGATCCACGCCAAGACGCTTATTACCTCTATAAATCCCAAGTGCGTTTTTGCGCACACGCGGGGAGGCTGAACCTTTGGCCAGCTGCTGTTGATCGGGAAAAAATTCCATCATCACCAGCGCGGCCGCCCTATCGATTCGATACACTGGCAATCGCCATTCCATCTCGAATATCATTCCACTGCATTCCCTATCCGCGGCTGTCAAGAGAGGGGAGTGATAAAAAAAATTCTTTTGACCAGACGCCATGTCGATGTATCCTGGCCATCGGGGTATGGGGGGTGTGCCCCCTGCCAACGGCGGTGCCGGCCGTCTGAACGAGCTTCTCGAGCAGATCCGTGCCGAGTTCGATTCGCACATCCGCCAGACCGAGACCTATGATCATCAGAGTAAGCCCTTCTTGCCCTCGCGCGTCCTGCGTCGATGCGCGGACCCAAGCCTTGGCGTCGCGTGGCCCGATGGTTATTGATGGTGGCGCTAACGAGCTATCCATTAGTCCAAGCTCAAGTACAGGAGATGCACGCGATCCGCGAGAAGGTCTACCAAATGGAACAGGCCCAGATGAGCTACAAGCAGAAGTAAGTCGCACCAGTGCACAATGCCCTCTCCCGGGAACACGGCGCCTAACACCACCCCCACCAGGTATGATGAGGAGATCAACATGTTGCGCCGCCAGCTGGAGAGCCGCGGAGGTCCGCCGGGCCCCATGAACCCGCCTCCCCAGCACGTCGCACCTCCCCAGCCGCCGCCGCAGATCGGTAACCCGGGGAACAATACGGTCATTGGGGCCATACTCTCTGGGCAAGTCACCCAAGGCGGCCTGGCGCCGCCCCCGCATCCGCAACAGCAGCAGGAGCAGCAGCAACCCCCGCACATGCCTCCCGCCCCCCCCGGCCTGCAGGGACCCCCTCCGCCGCCGCCGCCGCCGCCCCAGCAGGCGCCGTTCCAGCAGCAGTATCCGCCCCAGGGACCGGCACTGGGCGGCTTCCCTCCCCAGCCCCCGCAGAGCACCGCGTCTCCGGGACCGGGCAACAAGCGACCCATCGGCAGGCCCCCGGCAGCCGGCCCGGCCACGCCGCAAATCAACACTCCCGTCCCGTACAACGGGCCCGGCCAGTCTCCCCAGGTCCCTACCCATCCGACCCCTGACCATACCCGGATGGCGCAACATCCTCCTCCTCCGCCTCCTCACACCAATGCTTTGGGCGATCTCGACCCGGAGCGTCTGCCGAATCACATCAAGAAAGTGAGGGAGGACTGGTGGGCCATCTTCAACCAATCCGTGCCCCGTGTGCTGGATGTGGACCTCGTGCACACGCTCCAGCACGAGAGTGTTGTCTGTTGTGTGAGGTTCAGCCATGACGGCAAGTATGTTGCCACGGGCTGCAACAGGTCGGCACAGATCTATGACGTCTCCACCGGCGAGAAGATCTGTGTCCTGCAGGATGAGAGTATCGATCTCAACGGCGACCTGTACATCCGGAGCGTCTGCTTCAGCCCGGATGGCAAGTATCTTGCCACCGGAGCCGAGGACAAGCTGATCAGGGTGAGTTTTGCGCTGCACAAATCGTGGCGCCGCAGGAAGACTGACTTTGTTCTAGGTTTGGGATATCCAAGCAAGACAGATCCGCACCACGTTCGCGGGCCACGAGCAGGACATCTACTCGCTCGATTTCGCCCGCGACGGACGCACCATTGCGTCCGGCAGTGGCGACAGGACCGTCAGGATCTGGGATCTGGAGACGGGCAATTGCAACTTGACGCTGACTATCGAGGATGGCGTCACGACGGTCGCCATCTCGCCCGACACCAAGCTCGTGGCTGCCGGCTCTCTTGACAAGAGCGTGCGGGTGTGGGACGTTAAGATGGGCTACCTCCTCGAGCGTCTCGAGGGCCCCGATGGCCACAAGGACAGTGTTTATAGCGTGGCATTTTCGCCGAACGCCCGCGAGCTCGTCAGCGGCAGCTTGGACAAGACGATCAAGATGTGGGAGTTGACAACCTCGCGCCAAATAGGCCACGGCCAGCAGCCGCCGCTCAAGGGTGGCCGCTGCATCAAGACGTTTGAGGGTCACAGGGTATGTTTTTTGCACACATGGTCTGATTTAGACCATCCATGCCTGCTAACACTGCAATTATTAGGATTTCGTCCTCAGCGTGGCGCTCACCCCGGATTCCGAGTGGGTGCTCTCCGGATCCAAGGACCGCGGTGTCCAGTTCTGGGATCCGCGCACCGGTCACACGCAGCTCATGCTCCAGGGGCATAAGAACTCTGTGATTTCGGTGGCGCCGAGCCCCGTCGTCAGCCCGACGGGCGGCTTCTTCGCCACGGGCTCGGGGGATATGCGGGCGCGCATCTGGTCTTATACTCGTCTTGACCGGAGGCAGTAGTATGATCCTGAGATTGACTATTGGAGTATGCTGTAGTTTGAAGGGGCGGAACCCGCGCCTTTGAGCGGACAGCGAAGGAGGGAGAAGGGGTAAGGGGGTTGATACAAAGCGATTCCTTGGTTTTTTTTCCGAAACTAAACTGGGGGGTTGGAGGAGTGACGTGGGCGGTTTCCCATATGGATGTCGCGGCGTCAGGAATGGCTTGGAGAAATCTTTCTGGTGGGATGGATGGAACGCGGGGTGCTTCGTTGTTGCTTTGGTTTTGTGGGGATGTTGGCCGCCAAATCTCCCCTGTATCGGTTGCGTTTTGGAAGTTCAGGAAGGTATTATTAGGTACTGCTGTAGGTCAGTTTTGTAATCGATGCGAGTCAGTTAGCGCTGGGTTGTTTTGCTTAATGAGCAGCTCGATTTACGTGTCAAGGGGTTGACTTTGGGTTTTCAAGTCGCTTGCAACTCCGTCTTGGTAACGCCCCTATGTCGTCCATTGAACCCCTCTATAAATAATCACCGCACATAAGTAGTAAGTAATCCTCTCTCTCCAGCGTCAAAGGACGATGCCCATAGTCAGTAATCCTCTCTCTCCAGCGCTTTGCAAAGGACGAGACGCCCAAAGTGAAGCAAGCTGATGTGATGAGAAGCATGTGGGTGTGCTTGCTATTTACGATATTACAGCCCACCAAAGATATCGTCAAACTCATCCCCCTTCTTCCGCTTCTTCTTCTTGGGCTTCTTGCTGCTACTCTTCCCGTCTAACGAACCGAAAATGTCATCAAACTCGTCGCCGGTCTTGATCTTCTTTCTTTTGGTGGTGGTTACTTTTATTACTGGCTCCGCCGGACTGCTTTCTTTGCTGGGCGGTTCGGTCTTTGCTGTCGCGGCGGCGGTTGGTTTCTTCTTTGAGGGGGGGTTGATGGGGAGGGAGATTGATCGTGGGTGGGTTTGTGCTGAGATGGGTGTTGGGACGGGGGTTGTTGTTGATATCCTCGGCGTTGGGTCGCGCTCGATGGACAGGAGGATCTCTTCTCTTGAGACGGCCACGCCCATGTCTGTGTCCATCATCATGATGGCTTGGTCTTGGTCTGGGGCGGAGACGGCGGTTTCCCCGGGCGGGTTAAATTCTGTTGCCGCTGCCGCTGCCGCGGCTTGCGGTTCGGGTTCTGCTCTGCTGCTTGGCGGTGCGTCGCTTGGGGGCGGCGGCGCGAACGGCGCAACGGTCTTGTCCACTTGTGCCAGCACGCCGAGGAGCATCAGGCCGAGGTGGGCAAACATTCTGTCGGCTGATAGCTGGGTGAATGCCCTGCGCGTTGTTAGCCAAGTCACCCTGTCTGTGAGATTCCACCTGTGCAGCACCCTTGGAACCATACACAAGGGGAAGGGGAAGGGGAAGGAAAAAGACATACAAAAACGCCCCCGGCCCTAACCTCCAACGGAGATACTCAGCCCTCCTCCTCACCACCCCATTCCCTTCCTCCTCCCCCCCATCCAACAACAACCCCCCACCACCCTCACTCCCGCCCTTCTTCCTTTTCGTCGCCATCTGCCTCCCCTTAGCCCTAAGCCTAGCCAACCGCTCGGCCTCCACCACGCCCGCCTCCAGCTCGCCCAGCAGCTTGCGCACATGCCGCCGCAGCATGTCGGCCTGGGCCCACCATTTCGACAGGCGGTGCTGGTTCTTGTTGCGGTGGTGGAAGCGCTCGAGGATCTCGAGGGCTGGTGAGAGGGATGCGATGGCGCAGTTGAGGGCTTCCGGGTCCAGTATGGGCGGGGGGCCTGGGTCTGACATCTTGGGTTTGGATGTAACCCGGGGTCTAGGTGGATGAGATGGCTTGTTGGAGAGGTGAAGATGGAGGCGTGGAATACGAGATGGACTCGGGCTCGCGATAGAGTCAGCACCGAAGAAATATCAAGCGAGATTTGAGATGAGAGGTAATAGTAGGATGAATCGCTCTTGATGAAGCTCAGACTTGGGGTTTTATGAGGATCGAGGTTGAGTCGGCTTTCTGTGTAAGTGGGAAGAGAAGAGCGAAAAGTCGAAATGAACCAAGACTGTCGCTCCGGGTTAGGGTTATATTCCAACACCGTTCCCCCTTTGCCGTCACCATCCCTTACGGACGAGACTACTTGGCCAACATTCCACAGCAGGCCAAAAACGACGAATCGCTAATCAAGAACAACCGACTGCATATAAGGTCCTTGCTAGTAAACCGCTACCCCCACCCACACCAATCCGCGCTCACGCAAGTCGGCACCTAACAAACCCGCACTCCGCACACCTCAACCCCCTTGGTCTCGACATACGCCCGCCTCCCAAAATACCTCGCCGACACCTCCCTGACAAAGTCCGCATCCGCCTGGCTCCACACATCCAGCCCCATCTCAGCCAGCGCCTCGCTATCAACCCTCACCCACCCCCTACCACCACCACCATTCAACAACCTCGCCTCCTCCTCACCCTGTGCCCTCCCCTCTCCGTCACCCAGCAAGGCCGCAGCGGGGCCATCGAACTCGGCAGCGTCGGCCGAGTCCAGACCCAAACCAAGCAGGTCGTCCTCGTCAGACGAGTCGACAATATCGGCCATGACCGAAAAGACCGAGGTAGAGAGGCGGTGGAAGTAGGCCACCACAGCCAGCTCGACCCTCGCCTGTGTTTCGTCATTGCCATTGTCATTATCGTCAGCCTCACCGGCCTCCCCATCCCCTCCTCCCATGGTACAAGAAGATCTCGCGGTCGCGCCGCTGAGCGACGCAAGCGAGTCCACCATATAGTTACTACTCCCCGCCGCCGCAGCGGCAGCCGCGGCGCCAAAGCTCGATCTCCTCTGCTGCTGCTGTCCTGGAGCAGGGCCCATGACAGGCGATACGGGGCCCGCTAGATTAGTCAGCAGCGACGAGTCGTGGCTCTGCTCGTCTACCTCGTCGCTGTGCCGCTTCTCGCCGGCCGACGCCCACCACATGAAGCCGTTGTAGGCGAGAGCGGCCCAGGTGGTGGGCTCGACGATCAAGTCGGTGTCGTCGCAGCTGCCGCCGGATGCTACGGGGAGGGTTGATGCGCGGTCTTCGGCGGCTGTACCCGGCCGGGATCCCGAGGGTTTGGAGAGGCGGATGGCCGGGGTGGCCGGGGTTGGGGAATCGCTCGCTTCCGAGCGAGGGCTGCGCGGGTTGGGTGGTGGCTGGGGTTGGTTTTGCCCTGCTACCGCGAGCCGGGCGAGGCCTAGGCTGAGGGAGCGGAAGCGGCGTAGGTCGCGCTGGGTGGCTTTCACGGGGACGCCCTTGGGGCATTCTACTGTTGGCCAGACGCGCTGCTTGGCGCTGGAAGAGTAGGGCGGAGGCATGGTGATGAGCATGTCCCAGAGACCTTCCTTGATGGCGAGGATGCTGTCGGTGGTGCATGCGACCCACCCCGAGCTGGTGTCATCGGTGTTACTGGGGTCGTCGCGGTCGTCTCCCTGGCTGCCCCGTTTCAGCGCCGCTTGGTGGTCTAGCAAGTAGGATATGTCGTGTACCCCGATACAAAAGAGCGGTCGTAGGCGCTGAACCGGGGCCGAGGGATCTATTACGTCGCAGACGGAAAGGGGTATATTGGACAAGACGGAAATATCATATACTGAGGCGAGGTCAGCGGGAAGCCTGAACGACTGTGCCTAAAAATGGATCATACCAAAATTGCAAACCTCATGCACTGGGGCATGGCAAGAAATCAAGATGCGCTTGCGCAACAGGGCGGCACGGTGTATCGGGAAGATCAGGGGCCCAAAGGCGTCGAGGAGCGACGTGAGGCTCCACGCGGGGTGAAACGGAGATAATCGGTGGCCTGGCGGTATCAAGGCGGTGCCATCCGAGGCGGACCGGTTCCTAGCATGTCCTTTGCCTAATCCGTGGCGGGTGGGCTTGATGCTCAGGAGGGGCGATTCGAGGGGCGTGTCCTTCAATGGCTGCGGCGCCGTCGTCTCGCTCACCCCGTTCTTTTCCCAGTATTCCTGCAGTAACTGTGTCTGCTTCCGATCGGCAGCCAGCTTGGCTGCCATGTCCTTCAAGCCCTCGGCGTGCCGCCATGCCCTCCCGAGGCGGCCATAGCTGAGGGGCACCAGCACGCCGACGGCAATCATGCGCGCATGGCGCGTCTCCTCCTCATCGGTGGGGGTGTTGACGAAGGCGCTGAGGCCGGCGTGGCCGCCGTCATGGACGAAGTAGATCAGGTCGTTGGAAACGGTGTGTAGGCCTGACGGCAGGCTCTTGTATTCGACGGTACCCTCCAGCTCCAGGCCCGGCACGGCCTGCTTCCAAGTGATGGTGTAGCCGGCCTTGACATCGAAGTCGATCAGGAAGAGGGCGGATATGGGCGGGAGATCGGGTAGGACGGCGGCGGCGACCTGCGGCAGCCGGACGGAGAGTGGCGGCTGACCGCGACGGGATGCGGCCATGGCGGACCGCGGACCGGGTCTGGGGTGGTGACGGGTGATGTGCGAAGTGCGAAGCTAGGTTTACGGTGTAGGGGGCACGAGGAGGGCTATCGCTGAGATGCAACCATCATCAAGCCGTCGTCAGGTGATGTCGGAGGGTTCAATTGATGCGTCAGTCCATCGACACACTCGCGAAAAGGTGTTTGTTGCGGCTGTCGTGCTGTGGGCTGGAGGTGCAGGTCTCGGATCGGATGTGGGAGCAGGCGCAGGCGCAGGCGCAGGCGGGTGAAGGCGGGTGCAGTTGCAGGTGCATGGAAGTGGCCTGTTCCCGCGAATTCCAGCATCGTCTTGGCGCCTTGTTGCTGTGGGTGAACTGCGGGAAAATCTAGCCGTGGTCAGCCGTCCCCGAAGCAGCAAGCGTGGTCATGGTTCTCTCAGGGAGGGTCCTGTAAGATTTGCACGTGAATGGCTGCGTGGTTTCACTGCACTGCTAGGTTCCATGCTAATTACTCCGTATAGCGCTGCCTCCGTCTCAGTTGCTGGATCCGAGTCAAGCGGGAGAAGAGGGGGGGTCTGAGTTGCTCATATTGGTACTGGCAGTGCAATGTATAATTTCGACCTGTCAGCAGAAGCAGAAAGGACCTCAAAACTGCCTGTTCTTCACTTCCCTCAGAAGACGTCTTCTTCAAGTCCAAGATGAACTTTGATGTGACGACTCCGGAGGGCTGCAACCCACGACGCCAAGCTTTCGGCCAGTGACGCCAACTCGCCTGCCCGGCCCCACACTTCCCCAAAGCTTTAGCCTCAACCCTTTTCAACCTCGGAAGAAATATGTGGGTCATGAAGAGCCAGTTGACCAACCACGACACCCAACAGGCGCAACAGATGCAGCAATCGTCGCAAGGTCCAGCCCGTCTGAACTTTTAATCTGTTGGTGTACTGTAAGAGTCGTCACACGTGCGCATTTCAGCGCTTCCCTTCCCAGGCCTGACGAGGAACATGACTGCCGTGTCACACACCCTACCCATCATTACACCCTAGAGAAAAAGAGGGTGGTCCCGTCAGATCGTCCAAAGTCTCTCCTTCTAAGTGCATTCATCCTCGCCGTTGCTAAGCCACGACCGCCCGGACCGCCGAAGAGTGAAAGCGCCACTCCCAAAACACAACCCCGATCTCTTGTGCCGACAAACGTTCTGGCAAGAGCAACTATAGACCGACGACTCCGCGTCCTACGCACCCGCCTAATACCTCTGCTATTCTCCCCGCCCTCGATTTAAAGATGGCCTTCCTCTCGTACATCGGCTACGGCCTCGCCGGCTACACCGCCCTGACGCTCTTCTTCTACATGCTGTCCGCCGTGATACCAAAATCGGCCTTCGTGGCCCGCTCGCTGGCCTCGTACTTGGCTCTGATCATCAGCTCACTGTATGGCGTCACTGCGTCGGTCATCCTCCGCCTCGTTGGCCTCAACCAGCTATCGCAATGGGCCGTCGCTCGCAGCTTCAAGTACATCATGGGCCTGTCGACGGGCGTGACCTTTGAGGTGGAGGACCCCAAGGGCCACCTCCAGCATGTCCGCCCGGCTGTCTTCATCGGCAACCACCAGACCGAGCTCGACGTCCTGATGCTGGGGTGCATGTTCCCCAAGTACTGCAGCGTGACGGCCAAGGCATCGCTGAAGAAAGTCCCCATTCTGGGCTGGTTCATGACTCTGAGCGGCAGCGTCTTTCTCGACCGCGCTAACAGCAAGGATGCGCGCGACGCCATGCGCGGCGCCGCTGACGAGATGCGCAGCAAGCGCCAGAGCGTCTACATGTTCCCCGAGGGCACCCGCAGCTACGCCAAGGAACCCATGCTGTTGCCCTTCAAAAAGGGCGCATTCCACCTGGCCGTCCAGGCCCAGGTGCCCATCGTGCCGGTTGTAGCTGCCAACTACAGCCATGTGCTCTGGGTCAAGGGTTTTGTGTTCAACTCTGGGCGGATTCCGTGCAAGGGTGAGTTGCTGTCTCTTGTCTCTTGACTTTCAACATCTGCTGACTCGGTCTTCGTAGTCCTCGACCCCATCCCCACGACGGGTCTAACCGCCGCCGACGTCGACGAGCTGACGCGGTCCACCCGGGAGCTGATGCTCAAGGAACTCATTGCCCTGACCGAGAAGGCGCGTGGGCCGTCTGTCGCCGGCCGCGTCCTTAACGACACAAACGGCGTTGCCAAGGTCACCGGCACGGATATGAGAGTCGCAGCCTGAAGAAAGCTGGCCTCTCTGCGAGCCAACGATGACCGCAGGACAACCTAGCCATTGGCGAGCGGGGGGCAGCAACGATATACGTTAGCATTGGGTGCATCCGAAGTTCAAGCAGCAGCAGCAGCAGCAGCAGATACTACAACGACATGCCCCGCAATGCAGTGCAATGCACCGCGCGGCCATGCCCGTGTCGAGTGCGGGGTCGGGGGACGAGAGAGATTTTGATACCCTTAGAGGTGGAACTGGGATGCCGGGCTTGGTCAGGTTAAACGGTCCGCCTTAGCGATGACATAGATGCCACAGCTGTTATAGAGGATAAAGCGAGGGTTGCGTGGGAAGCATAGAGCGGGTCACAGAGGTTTATCCAACATAAATATGCCTCTTTTTGGACATTCCGAGAGGGGAAGAGATATTATGAGATAGTCAGAATCCTGGGTTTCAATGAACGTCAATGCATTGTTAGAAACCGTTCGCCGCCTACACTACTGTTGGTGTGTCCACCGTCCTTGATTCTAAGCTAGGCACGGGGGAAGCGTGAGATACTGGGCAAACACTACAACCCATCAAGCAGCACATCAACACAGCAATCTCAAACTTCCCGACAGCGGAGCAAACTCAAACGTCTATGTTATTTCCTTTTCTCTACCCGCCCCCCACCACTCACTCTGTAACAACAGATATATCCCCCCCCATCTAAGCCCACCGCTCCAAATTCCTCAACACACACCCCTCCCCTCCTCCCCCCTCCTCCCTCTTCACCAGCCTCCCCACCGTCCACACCCTCTCCCCAGCCGCCTCCAGCACCTTGACCACCTCCTCCGCCTTCGCACTCTCCACGGCAACCACCATCCCGAGCCCGTTGTTAAACGCCCTCGCCATCTCGACCGGCTCGACCGACTGGCCCAGCCACTGGAACACGGCGGGCACCTCCCAGGCGGCGACGTCAATCTCGGCCGCGAGATGCTTGGGCAGCATGCGCGGGATATTTTCCGTTAGGCCGCCGCCCGTGATGTGTGCCATGCCCTTGATGGCGTCGCCGGTCTGGGCGAGGGCCGCGAGGAGGGGTTTCACGTAGATCCTGGTCGGGGTGAGCAGGGCGTCGCCCAGCGAGGAGGAAGAGGACGGAGAATTCCAGGGGCAGGGATCGGTGTAAGCCACGCCGCGGGTCTTGACGATCTTGCGGACGAGGGAGAAGCCGTTGGAGTGGACGCCCGAGGAGGCGAGGCCGAGGAGGACGTCGCCGGCGACCATGGCTTGCTTGCGGGGCAGGCGCTGCGGGGCGCGCATGACGCCGATGGCGGCGCCCGCGGCGTCGTAGTCGTCGCCCGTGTAGAGGTCGGGCATCTCGGCCGTCTCGCCGCCGACGAGCGCGCAGCCGGCTTCGATGCAGCCCTTGGCGACGCCGGCGACGAAGGAGGCGGCCACGGACACGTCGAGGCGGCTGCAGCCGTAGTAGTCGAGGAACATGAAGGGCTCGGCGCCCTGGACGACGAGGTCGTTGACGTTCATGGCGACGAGGTCGATGCCGACCGTGTCGTGCTTGTTCATGGTCTGGGCGATGATGAGCTTGGTGCCGACGCCGTCGATGGCGCCGACGATGATGGGTGCGCCGGGGTGGCCGGCGGCCGAGAGGTCGACTTCGCCGCCGAAACCGCCGATGACGGCCTCGGCGCCCGGGCGGCGCGTGGTGGCGACGGCGGCCTTGATGCGGTCGACGAGCTCGTTGCCGGCGTCGATGCTCACGCCGGACTGGGCGTAGGTGAGTTTGTCGGAGGAGGCCTCGGTGGTGCGGAACGCCCGGTGCGCAATGTCCTTGCGGTAGTACATGCCGTCAAAGCTGATCAGCTTGACGCCCCCGTAGGCCTTGTCGACGGCAGCGCGGAGAGAGTCGCCGACAGCGGTCGAGGCGATGACACGGCCGCCCGCGGTCAGGAGCGAGTCGCCCGAGAGCTTGGTGCCGGCGTGGAAGATGTTGATATCCTGCGGCGCGTCGGCCACCTGCATCGGAATGTTCTTGGGGTAGGACTCGGGATAGCCAGGGGCGGCAACAACGACGGTCGTGCTGAATTTGGACGAGATCTTGAACGCGATATCCTCGAGGTACGGAACCGGCCCGGCGCAGGCGTACATGATCTTTGCCAGGTCCGACTCGAGCAGCGGAAGCACTGTCTGCGTCTCGGGGTCGCCGAAGCGGACGTTGTACTCGAGCACCTTGGGGGCGCCGTCGGGAGCGATCATGAGACCGGTGAAGAGACAGCCGCGGAAGGGAAAGCCGTCGTTGCGCATGCCGTCGATGGTCGGCTGGAGAATCTCGCGCTCGATGCGGGCAATCAGCTGCGGCGTGGCGAGCTTCGTCGGGGCGTAGCAGCCCATGCCGCCCGTGTTGAGGCCAGTGTCGCCCTCGCCGATGCGCTTGTGGTCCTGCGCGGCGGGCAGAGACTTGATGGTAGTGCCGTCGCAGAAGGACAGGATGCTCAGCTCGTCGCCCGTGAGGAACTCCTCAATGACGACTTCGTCGCCCGCCGAGCCAAACGCCTTGTCCATCATGATCTCCTTGAGCCCCTGCAGGGCTTCCTCCTGCGACTGCGGGATTATCACGCCCTTGCCGGCAGCCAGGCCGGTGGCCTTGATGACAACATTGTGGTTGACCGTCTTCAGGTACTGGCAGGCCTGCTCGTAGTCGGAAAAGTTCTCGTAGGCGGCGGTGGGGATGTTGTGCTTCTTCATGAAGTCCTTGGAGAAGGTCTTGCTGCCCTCCATGCGCGCGGCGTCTTGGGACGGCCCGAAGACGGGGATGCCCGCATCGCGGAAGAAACCCTCGACGCCATCGACGAGGGGCGCTTCGGGGCCGGGGACCACGAGGTTGACGCGGTTCTTCTGTGCGAGCTCGACGAGGCCCGGGTAGTTGTCGGCGGCCACCGAGGTGTCGTTGGTCACCTTGGGCACGCGAGCAGTGCCTCCGTTGCCGGGCACGGCGATGATGGACTCGACCAGCGGCGACTGGGCGAGCTTCCAGGCGAGGGCGTGCTCGCGGCCGCCGTTGCCGATGAGTAGGATGCGCAGAGACGACATCTTCACGCTGGGTCCAGTCTAATCGGTCGTTCTCTGCCCAGCATCGTGCCCCTCCTCCGGGCGTCGAGCGCTAGAAAAATTACTGGGATGTTTTATTACCCCTCCCCCGCGGTCTCGGATCTGTTATCGGGGGGGCGGTCCTGATTGGCCAATCCCGCGACGTCCTTCAGTGTGGAGGGACGTTGACTACCTATACGCCATGGAAAAAAACATAGCAGTTTCCCTCGCCGTGAGAAAAATACGTGATTGGAATGTCTCCGCCGGATACTGACCAAGGGTTACCTCACTCTAGATGGGCACAAAGCCTTTAGAAAGTAACCGTTGCGACCCTCCAGATATGATTACCCAAGTGGCTTGTCGGATAAGAGAACGCAAAGACTACAACTTGTAGCCTCGCCCTTCCATGTTCGACATGTAGGAAGAAGGAACCCTGAGCGAGAGAATGTCTTCAAGGATGGCGTCGGGCGGAGACGAGGTCGGGGGCACCATGACTGTCAAGCCATCTGCAAGGTGCTGCATGCCCAGGTTCGGCCCGAGTTGCTGGCTGAGGAGACAATTGCTCGCATAAGCACCAACCAGCCTCCTCTCTGCTGTTCACCAAACAGTCTCGCCCAGTGAAACGTTAAAGTGTGGCTGGTTGCTGGCCTCGACGATCGGCCGTGAGATGTTTCTGCCTCCTTGAGCCTCCCAGGTGTGAGATGAGATGGGGCAGCCACCTACAATGGCCTGGTAGCGTCATAAGAATTCGATGTAGCACAAATAGCATCATCGCTCGGTTGATGACCGTCGGGGTCCTGAGGGCGGCGCGGCCGTGGGGCTGACATGGAGATTCCAGAATCACGAGCGAGGCAGGCCTGATAGCGTGCCAGAGCCATGACTCGACGATGCTACTTCGGAAAGTGCACTAGCATCGTATTGTCAGAATGTGAGATCAATACTTCCTTCATGTAGCGGTCATGGAGTCCTCGCATGCAACGGTTGAGGGGTAATGCAGCACCGTTGAGGCTCATTGGTCTCTTGCCATTGTCAGTCAACCGCCGACCAAGGTAACCTCGACGTTGCCTTGCCAGGCCAAGCGAGATCGGCTGGGCCTGGAAGCCTCGAACGAAGGCAATTGCATCATGGATTTTTACCACCACGAGCAGCCCACCATCGCCCCCGAAGGAATGCCGAACACCCGATATCACAAAAACTTGGTTGAGTCCTCGACATGGGCTCATTCGGGTCGCGCAGATGTGGGCCTTTGCACCGCCCGGCGGTGGCCGTGTCGATGGTCCGAGGACGGCCTTCTTGAAGGTCGGGAGCGATTTGGTTGGGTTTCGCAAAGTCGGGGAGAGCTGCCTGAGCTCCTGAGCTTGCCCTCGAAAGCTTGGGTCAATTCGTGGGGTGAAGAAAGGAGAGCTCAGGGAGGTTGGTCTGTGTTGAGGAGGGCTGGCCCCACATGGTACGTATACCAGTCTGGCTCGGGAGTCTGTGGGTCCCGTCTGTCCCCACTCCAGGGCTTGATCTCAGGCACCGTGCCATCCCAGTAAACCCCCAACCCAGCGATGGTCCACAGGGGCTGCCCTATTTCGGGCTGCTCAACAACACCCTCTCTGTACGGCACATGAAGCAGATGCAAATGGCGGGCACGGCGCTGTTTGCAAACAATCACCCGAACGGCGACTCACGCCAACACCAAACTGAAACACAGCCAAACAGATTGTTCTGCGTCGCTCGATAGCACCGCCAGGTTGCGCGGCGTCCTTCCGCGTTTGGGAAGTTGTCGATGGTTGTCAATGCCACCACACCTTTTTTCCATGTGGCTGCCACTCCCGGTCTCCCGGTCAAGCCGGCGGAGTGGCAAAACTGGACTCTCGATTCCTGACGATCGACCAAGTTTTGGGGTGGTTCGACTTGGCTTCTGTGCTGGCAAGCCGAGACAACCCGTTAGCAACCAGTAGCATCCGCATCGCAACGCCGCCTATATTAGCGAACCAATTGCGATCAGACGGTCTGTCTCTCCAGCACAGACACGAGCTTTGTCGTGGCCGAGTTCGCAGAGGGCAGCTGCGGATGCTTTGGTGATCACGGCGAGTTGTTTATGTTGTGCTCGCTTGGGGCTTCGAATTGCCTGTTCGCGTGCTCAGTGCCGCTAACGAGCTTCAGTAGGTAGGTACTGTGTAGCTTGGTGTCTTGAGGGGTATGGGGGTGTCACTGCCGACGACGCTTGAGTCGGTACCCGGATCCAAGCTCTCGCTCTTCCAAGGGACATGCGGAAGGACGGAATCTTCGATACAGGTTGTGGGATGGTCCCCGGTCCACTCGCGCTTGGCAAACATCAGAGCGCCCCTCAGACCATGCTACCGCGGGGATTAGCTCCCACTGTCCCAAAACCCTAAATCTCGCTACGATGAC